>JAMKCH010001341.1:0-60489 GCA_023653785.1 Ophioderma brevispina
ATAGCAAAGATCTTTTATTTTACTTGTTGTAGTTGCTTTGTTGTCTTGTTAATTTTTCGTCTTTTTGTTGGTAAAATTTTTTTTTTTAATTGTGGATGAAAATAATGGGTCTGTCGGCAGAATATTTTTTTATTTAGTGCTAATTGCATAAAGTCGGCAGGTTTTTTTAGGGTCGGTCGGGTTACGCCAAACAAACAATTTTTTTATGCCTTAGCAGGGAACAACACAAATGTAAAGAAGAAAATACGGTCTGTACTCCATTTCTCTACCACTGCAGTGATGTCTTCATTATGTTACCACTCCCTTAAAGGGGATGGCCCGATTTAAGTACATAAAGTTTTCTTCTTGATAAAATGGCCTTCACCCTAAAACCCCATCTGTAAAGTTTTGCACCAACATTTCAATCCATTTTGATGTGGGAGCCAGAAACATGATTTTGTAAGCCCCATAGAGTACTCGTTAATATTGGTCGACCAAAATGGGACACATTTTGGCTCCCAACTTCAAACCAAACATCCATTGGTATTAAGATTTCACAGGATAAATGAGAAAAATAGCATACTTCAGATAACCAAAATTTTGACCACATTTGGTGAAATCTGGGGTTTTGGGGATGAGGCTATTAGCAATCAGACCATGGTCCTTTAAAACTTTTGGATCTAGTATTTGAAATTTGATCTTATTAAATCATCTGCTAATTTGACCACAATTAACACACTATGGCATCCCAATTTCAGGATGTTGGAGGACATACAATGCCCTGGGGGCATCATCACATCCTTTGCAGTATTAAAGCAATAATAGCACATTTTTTTGAAGAGCGCCCCCAATTTTCCAAAATTTTTGAGGTTTTTACACGGTTGCATTGGTATCTGGCTAGTAAACTATACCTGTGAATGGTAAAGCTTGAAAATGTCTATTTTGTAATTAGAATAATTAATATTGGAGATCTCCGATAATTCAACATTTGGAAACGGCCTTCCAATATGAAATAGCTGGGAAATAGCGCCATAAACGTGTCTATACTCATCCATTTCAAGTCAAGTTAGAGGTCATTTATTGAGGTGGGACTACTTCATCATGGATGGACATAAATTTAGCATTTCCAGTTGTGTCGTTAAGTACAATCTGGGATCCCAATTTTAGTTACAAAATTGCTTATTTTATGATAAATACTCATTTTTGAGCATTCTCGTTTGCAGGTATAGTTTCCTAGACAATTAACAACACAACTGTGCAAAAATATCAAATTTTTGAAAATTGGGGGCGCTCTTCAAAAAATGTGCTGTTATCGCTTTAATAGTGCAACTTTCATCATAGTCTTCAAATGTCTGTGGCCCTGCCTTTCTACTTGATCACTTTAAAGATGAACACATCCTTACTAAGTTCATCTGAATCAGAGAGAGCACTGCTTGTTTAACCTTGGAAATGCAGCAACAATTCGGTTTTGAAGCTCTTGCATAGTTCGCCTGGTGGACCTTTTCTCGTAGACCATTTCTTGAACTTGTCCCCCAAAGCCAGAAGTTCAATAAGTAAAGGGTTTGGTCACCTTTATGCTGTGACGTGTATCCGTTAAAAAAAACGTTTACACACGAACGAAAGGCTCTACACTTTTAGAAAATCATACAAATTCACTACCCGTTTACACGCCAACCAAACCCTCCTAACTAACTTTTTTTCAGTATGATTTAAATTGCTGAAGTCAAATTTCAAAACCAAAATTCCCCCCAGCCGGCAGTGAAAAGTAAAGTTAAAAGTTCCACAATGCCTTCTTCTATAAATGGTTTCCCCTCCTCCGACTTTTACGGAAACAGGGAAGTCCCCCCCGGTTTACCAAGACTTTTCTTGTAACGTGAGTGGAGACGACTTTCGGCAATTATACAAAAATACAAACCAAAATTATATACCGCATACACGGCCCCCAATTTGCGGTGCTTCATTAACAGAGGTTATCTCCAAAAACAGAAAATGACAGTCCTATTGGAAGCTCCCACAATTTTATTCGTCTTTTGATGATCTTTGGTATATTAGTTTTGGGGATTAAAACATAAGATCGGATAATATACCCAACAGAACATTTTTCTTGTTCAGATGATCTTATATCGAATGTCAACCCTGGTAATGCGATTACTAACGAGTTCAATATGGGTTCAAGAATTGCCTTTGCGTGGAACGCGCCAAAATTTCTGTCATTCGTTAACGGCTTGTTCTGACGCTTTCTAACACTTTTACCCAACAACACCCCTCACTTCCCTACAAATACCCTACTTTATTCCCCTTCGTCTTCCCAATAATCCCCAGCTGTTCGACGAAAGACAGGGCTCCCAGCCAATAGTCCACCTTGGAGGCCATCAAAACTCCTACAACTATGTGCTGAAAATGTGCTTAAAATACCACAGAATCATTTATTATGTGCCTTTTCCAACTGGATAAAAATGCAATGAGAGTAAAGAATAGCAACAGAAATAAAACAAAGTACATCTGCAAGGTAAAACAAGTCTGAGAGCAATCAATAAGGATATAAATGCGTTTTGAGCTTGGATTTGAATGTGGTAATACTAGAACTGTTTTTGATGATTTTTGGAAGAGCATTATACAGTTTAGGTGCAGCAATGGAGAAAGCTCTCTCTCCATTTTGAGACAAGAGTCAATGTATGGAGGAGAGAGCCCTTGTAGATATTTAAAAACGTAGGAAACTGTTTTAAATATGATGCGTTCAGATATGGGGAGCCAATGTAGCTGATCCAAGAGTTCGTTGGCATTAGCACATTTAGGTTGGTAGCAGACCAGATGAGCACACTTATTCTGTGGCCGTTGAAGACGCTTTAGATCTTTTTTAACAAGTCCATTCAAAAGTACATTGCAATAATCCAATTTGGATAACACTAAGGCTCTAGTGATATGATGGCAAGTATCAAAGTCTATAAAACGGCGAAAGCGATAGATGTTACGGATTTGCCAATTTATGGATCTACAAAGGTGAGTGATATGTTCAGACATTGTCATATGCTGGTCAAAAATGACACCCAGATTGCGTATGATTGTAGATGGAAAAAACAACAGTGTCCTCAAGTGGAAGACTTGAAGTCTTTGCAAGTGATATGGAGAAGATGCAAGGAAAAATTCAGTCTTGTCTTGATTTAATTTGAGCTTGTTGCAAGTCATCCATTTCTGAATATCGATCACACATTTAGAGAGTCTATAAATAGCACAGTCAACATCACCAGGAATAAGTAGTCTTGCAGACAATTTCTGACAATGACAGCATGATGAGGTGGTGCACCATGTCCTTAACTGGGAAACAATGTCCAGACAGCTGTTCATACCTTTAAAGGTGCAACGAGAGATTTCATATATCAGGTGTCCCTAAAAAAATCGAAAGTACTGATTTTTGCCCTGATTAAAGCTTTCCATCAAAAATATCCCCATCTGAAAGCATTAAGCTGAGAAATGTTTCTTTGGTACAAAATCTGTGAATTTCCAATTTTGTAGAGGAGCAAATTACGAAATTCAGCCTATGTTTTATATTGAAATATAAGCAAATCAAAATCACCCTTTTCCTCTCTTTTAAGACATTTCTTTTGCCAAATTACGAAATTCAGCCTATGTTTTATATTGAAATATAAGCAAATCAAAATCACCCTTTTCCTCTCTTTTAAGACATTTCTTTTGCCAAATACAAGGTAAGAAATCTATTGAGCGTCAAATCTATAAGAAATTACTATTATGACACAATATTTGGTGCCTCAAAATCTCTCGTTGCACCTTTAAAATGCTGTGGACAGAGTGTAAAAATGCCCCTGGGGTCACTTGTATTCAAAGGTGCATATGGTACGGGAACAAGTAAACATGCAAAAAGAGTTCTTTTTTCCAACAGGCAATGTACACGCGTACATTGATTAGGGTGTCAAACACAGCGAAATAGGGAAAAGGGGTATGTAATACTCACATTAAGCAAAGATCAAAATCAGCAAAAATACTGTAAATCAGAAGTAAAGCAATGCAAGATAATAAAGGGTATATAAATGACACAATGCATTGTTTACTTGCTTAGGGTACCAAAACAGATAAAAATACTTGTTTAGGGTATGTTTTTGTAGAAGGTGGAAATACTTGTTTAGGGTGTATTTTATAAGTTCATGTTTACGCATTATATTCACCTTTGAATACAAGTGCCCCCCTAAAAAAAAAATGCTCTCTCTGTTCAAGATCCAATAACTTTAAAAGTACACAAGGGAATTGGATCATTCTTTTTGTAAATGAAGTTTATTAATGACACAATTAAAGAGCCATTCCTTCATTTACCAATTAAAGGGCAATTCCATCATTTATCAAAAATAGCCATTTCCTTCTATTTGATAAATTAAATGGCCATTTCTTCATTTACCAATTAAAGGCACATTCCTCTTTACCAATTAATGGGCCATTCCTTCATACCAATTAATGGGCCATTCCCACTTTACCAAATAATGGGCCATTCCTTCATTTACCAATTAACCCTAACCCGGACCGGGTGGTTTTGCCGAACATCGGCCCAGATGCAACGAGATGCAATCTATTTTTATTTTTAACGGCCCCAGATGCAATGAAGAACAAATTTTGACGTTTCAATTGCATCTCGGACTTTTTTCCGGCACAATATAAGTAGCGTACATGTCCGTTAACGGTACGGCCCAGATGCAACGAGGAACATGCATCATTTTCCGCTGAAGACGTCCCGCTGCAACAAGGAACATCCGCGTCATTTTCACGGAAGACGTCCCAGAATGCAACGAGGAACCATCGCGTCATTTTCCGGAAGGCGTCCCAGGTGCAATGAGAAGCATCGAATGCGAATGCAATGAGAAGCATTGCCCCTTCTGCGGGCAAACCGTCCGAAATGCAATGAAAAGCATCGCATCATTTTCCCGGAATGACGTCCCAGATGCAACGAGGAACATCGCATCATTTTCCGGAAAGACGTCCCAGATGCAACGAGGAACATTGCGTCATTTTCCGGGAAGACGTCCCAGGTGCAATGAGGTGCAATGAGAGTCATTTGCGCGACAAAAAATAGTTGTTGACGGCCGAGATGCAACGAGAAACATTTTCCGACCGGTACCACGTTTTCGTTGCACCTCAATGCATCTGGGCCGGGTTAGGGTTAAAGGACCATTCTTTCATTTACTAATTAAAGGGCCATTCATTCATTGGGCCTGACCAGCGATTTTGTGGCCCTATATGTGTTCGTACGATGACATCATCCCATCTTTTTGGACTCAGTGCATTTTATATCCTCAGCTCAGTGAGCTTTGGCTGAGTAAGGGTTAGCACACCATATAGTTCAGTCGTGAGGGAAGTTCAGCTTGAATTAATTCCTCGGTCGACAATTTTTGAACTGTTGGGTGCATTTTTTAATCCTCTGTCACATATCCAAAATCGGCCAAAATCGGCTTTGGGGAATTTTTTTTTAACGAGCAACTAAAGAGTGTGTTTTTTTGGTTACTTAGCGGAAATAGAATTCTAAAAAACAAGCTGGTTAAACAGTGACACGTATAGCGCAACGGAAATGCGACGGCTTGAAATACTAATACGCGAGCGTCAAACGTGACGCGTTTGCTGCGTTTTATGGGCATTGGCGCATGTTAATTTCATATGACTGATATTCATACGCTGTGACTGTTGTGACCACAGTGAAAGGTGGGATAATGTACATTCGATCACGTAAAAAGAAGCTAAAAACGTCCACGGGGCAAATGTGTAGGTGGTGGGTGTTTGTGTGTGTCGGTTGTGGGTGTCGTGCGTGTAGTTGCGTGGGTTCCTTAAATGACAAAATGAGGTGCAAGTTAGAACATTTTAACGTAAACTTTGGAAAGAAAAATAACAATTTTATATAAGCTACAAAGAACAACACCAGTATCATTGTTTCTTTATGTCAGCATTGTTCTTTTCATATACAAGAAATTCAGAGAACTAATGACAGAATTGGGGAAATAATTCCAAGTGAAATAAAGAAAAAAGTAGTGCAGGTCATATTTGATTAAGAGATGTTAAGCATGGAAAACAGGGAAAGGTTATCAGGGTATAGGCAAGTTCCAATGTAAATTTCTATGGTTACCTCACTGTCGTAATCTGAGAAGTCCTAATGAAGTCCAAAAGACGTAACAATGTAGTTTCGTTAGCGCTGGGGGTAAACCAGTAAAAACCTTTAAAAAAAAGCAATTGGTCGGTGAGGAGATACAAAATTAACAGAGTTTTCTAGAGAATATGACTGTGATCTTATGCAGTTCCCCCCCCCATTCGTTGCACATTTACAAAAATGGTCCGTTGCTCTTATCCCCACAATGGGAATTGTGAAGAGCTAAACTTTCATTTTAAGTAGATGTTTGTTTTTATTTGGGTGACATACGATTTGTCGCTTTGTTTGATAAAGATGGCATATTGGAAAAACAAACTCGACCAGAAGGCACTCCTACATATAAAAGCGATCGTTTGGAATATATGATTTGTTTATAAACCACTCCTTTACGGTTTTGGGATTGTCAAAAACATTTGTGAATATTTTTTTTTCGTAGTAATAAGAGAATACATTGCCACGGGATTTACGCACCCACCTTATACCATGCTTATAACGCAAGGGACATCCTGTCTGGTGATTTGCCACCAACTTATCAAGTATCGGCAGAAACCGGCTTTCAATTTGAAATGTCGATAATTTGATTATTTTTTTTAGAGTGTACAGAACGGGTGGGTCAGCCTTCGTAATGAACTTGTTGGCATTATTCAATATTCTGAATCCTGGGGGTCAAACTTGCCCTCTGCCTCTCACCCCCCCCGCGCCGCCGCGAAAAAAAGGTGGGGCACCATTAAAAAGTAGCAGTTGACAGAATGGTACTTTGTAAAACCTAAGTGACTCTGTAAAGGGGGGGGCCTCTATAGGTACTTGTAAATGAGTGAATCGGGCTATGACTGATATTTATTGCTAGTTGAATACACCTTTTGGAATTATCAGGATAGAAAATGAGGGGGAACGAGTCAGGACCGTATTTAGAGGGGGTGAGGGGTTGCGACATTGCCACCTCCACAAAAGGGCCTACTATAAGGTCTCAACACTTTCTGTTTACTGTTTTTAGAATGTCAAAAGATCCACATTTAGAGGACAAAAGATGGACAATGAAATTCACTTGTGATGAAGATTTCAAAAGTATACAAAAGGAGGTCCACGTTTACACTTAAAGGTCAAATTTTCCAAAAGGACCACTTGTATGGGGGGGGGGGGGGGGTGGGTATAGTCCACTATTTACAACTTATGTCCAATTTTCGAAGGTTGCGACCCCCCCACACAAATCCGGATGTCAATGACGGTCCTGTATAACGATTCGCAGTCCATGATTCTCACCCCAGAAAGTCCTTTCATATTATAGCTCCTTTGCTGCTAAGTAAATGGTGGTATTGTCTTTCATCATGCACGTCGCCCAAGTCAAAAGTTTACATTATCCATCGATATGTGTGCATATAACTCCAGACCCCATTAAAATATTAGGTGTATTCATGTAGTAAGTTAGGACAAAGAAGTTTGTTCCCAGACGAACTCCCAAGTAACGCGTGTATTTCTCTTGCTGGAAGTTTACCGCAGTATTCCGTTTTTTTATTTGAGAATCCATAGAATGTGATATCATTTTTATGCTAAAAGTTATAAGCCTATATTTTTTTTCACAGATGATTTATTAGTCAGCCAATTTAATGACAAACTCTAATTTTTTCCCGTCTATTCATTTTGCCACTGATAAAATATAAACAATAAAATCAGTGGAACTATCGTCTTGGATGAAGGACTTGGCGAAGAATGATTTGCGGCGTGTATACCTTCGATAACCTTTACATCACATTGTGCGACGTTTGCTTGTGTGGGCCCCACATTTTGTTTGTTTGTCTTGTGTGACCTTTAAATGTCTTTAACACCTCTTATGTACACAAAGGCAGCATTTATAATACCCGCCACATGTTTTGATCGAGATCTCGCTCACTTGAGTTGAGCAGTTAAGTGTTAACTCTAAAATGTCATCTATAGGCTACCCCTACCCCTAACTTGCTGTCTACTGTGTCCAGACCATATCAGAAAAAGAAAACGCACAAACAAGATATACCCCCCGACACACCTAAAAAAGTCAATTTTATTGATTGTGCACTGTATTTTTATGCTATAACGAAAGCCGCATCGTATGAATAGAGTCAAGACATTAACAGGCATTGTCCATTAAATGCAGCAACGCATCATGTCTTGACGGCCCGCGTATTTTAAGCTTTTCAAGCGTCGCATTTACCAGTTGCGTTGTGCGCGTCACCGTTTAACTGGATTTGTTTTTTTTAGAATTCTGTCGCTTGCCGCTATTTACAAAAAGTGCCACTTTAGTTGCTTTGGAGAAAATTTTCCCCAAAGCGATTTTTGGCCGATTTTAGATATGTAATAGACAATTAAAAAGCTGCATCCACCAAAGTACCAAAATTGTCGCCCGAGGAATTAATTCCAACTGATGGCCTCTTCATCGCTCACGCAACGACTGAACTAATCGGCTACTAAAAAACGTTTTACGGGCAGCGGACCTTTCAAGTAGGGTCCGGTCGGTTGGGCGAATTTTTTTTTAAAAAAGGTGAATTTTTGGGAGGTCAAAATTGGCCGAGTAAATAGCCAAACTCTGAAAAAAGCAAGAGAAAAAAATGAAAATTTTTTCTAAAAAATTTAGCCAATTGTAAATTTGAGCTAAAAAACAGGCTGAATTTTACCATGATTTTATTGGAAAAACTAAAAAAATTCTGCAAAACTGAAAAATCAGATTTTATTTTCGTCGCCTAAAGGTGGAAAATAACGACCAGTATTTGGTCACATCAGCACAATTACTTGTTTCAGGACCCACAGAGTCTTGGATAGAGTAGCCCACCACATACGCCTAAATCTGAGTACCATTTTTTTGTCTCACCTGAACTTTGTTCGGCAGAGACCTTAGTAAGACTTTTCTGTCTGTCCTTCTGTCTGTGTGTCCGTCAGTCCGTCCTCCTCTGGTCTGTCTGCCGTCCGTGTTTCACGGCTTGTGTACGATTTAATCTGAGTTCCGAAGGGCTACGATGATTGTAACTTGGTGAAAGAAGCGGGCGGCGAGTTGTCGACCTTATTAGATTTTGGGCGTAAAATGTCTATTAAGTATCTAATTTGCATAATTTTTTTACGAAAAGTTTTCCCGCAAGGCTTTTTACAAGTTTTCTGAGTTCCGTAGGGCTATAATAATGATGTAACTTGATGGAAGGGAGCGGGCTGGGAAGTTCTCGAACTGATAGATTTTGGGGCGGATGTCGGGCAAATTAAATATGCAAATAGCTCAATGAATATGCAAAAATATCGTAATTGCTTTAATTTTTAAACGGTACATCATATGCAAAATCCTTCACTGCATGAAAGCTTATTAATGCGCATCTTTCTCGAATTTGAAGTGCGAGATTGTGCGGCTTAGGTACTGCACATGTAGCTAAGTAAATATGCATAATTCCTCTATCTCTGAAACGGACATCGGATGGGCAAATTCCTGTTGGCAACATGAAAGAATACTATGTCATGCATCTTTTGTGTGAATCATATTGGGTCAAAGTGCATGTGGGCCGATTAAATGGCATTTGTGATACAGCTATCTAATTAAATATGCGTAATTGCTGTACGCTGAAATGGTACGTTGATAGGCAAAATTCCTTCCGCTACATGAGACTAATATGACCTACCTCTTTTGTGTGAATCATAATGCGGTCAATGGTGTGTGGGCAAATTCAAGGGGGCATTGTTTGATGCAATTGATCTAATTCAATATGCGTAATGGCTATAATCGCTGAAATGGTACATTGGATATGCAAATTCCTTTGCTACATGAGGTTACTATGTTGTACACTTTTGTGTGAATCATATTTGCGGGGTCGAAATGCATGTGTGCCACTTAAATGGGCATTCTTTATTATTTAAAATTGCAACAATGCCAAATGCTTGGTCCATTTCAACCAAATTTGCTCCGGGGTTGTGTGAAATACACATCTTTTGCAAAAGAATTTGATTCAGGATTGTTTACCCTTGACAGTAACGTAGGTCAGCATGTGTTTATTATTTGGCAGTAATATGGCTGTGCTATTTGGTGTGTAACCAAACAAGCAAAAATGGGGGGGGGGTTCCAAGTATATACCACAACAAAGGTGTTAAATCAATAGATATAGCTAGATCAGGGCCTTGTTTTTCATTGAAAGGGTTTTTCTAGTTCTGGGTGTCTTTGGTTGCCAGCCCGTTTACATTTCCTAGGAAAATGTAAAAAACGTAAATTGGCATTTCGGGGCTTTCCGAACCTCGTAGGGGACTCAATTTAAATGTGGTCACATGAGTTTTCAAAAATAGTGTGGCCAAATTGCATAAATTTTCATATTTAATTATTTATTATCAACATGGCCAATTGGAATCTAAAAGGAAGAAAATGGTGATTTTACCAGAATGCTGAAAAAAAAAGGCTCCAACGGTAGCATAGTCCCCCATATCTTAGCTTCTTTCTCTTCATCAGGTCCTTACATTTGTTATGGAGGGCTGTTGAAATTCAACGATACTTCCAGCATGTCGAGAAAGGAACTATCGTACTAGCATACTCGCCACTTCAGCACGGTCTATTGTGTGGGACGATTCTACAAAGCCTCTGAGTTCCCTGAGGTAAGACGCCGGAGGGAGGAACCATGGGGGTAGGTAGTCGAGAGTGGTTGAGTGAGAGGGTAAGGGACGCACAAGACACTTAGTAAGAAGAGTACGCCTTTGTCACGCCACGGCCAGTTGGGAGCGAGACAGAAAACATTTAAGGTACCGTATGGGGTGCCCCATATAGGGCGATTTCAGGGGAGGTCAATTTGTCATCCTCTGCCTCCAGATCAAAGCATGCAGAGAATACAAAGGAGTCACCTGCAGAAATAGCTGAAATTTTTCAAGTGAAAGCCAGGTGCTGTATTTGTTCTTTGCCTGGTTGGATGATCTGAAGGGCACAAACAAAACCGCACTGTTGTTTCCTGTTTAATTTCTGCGCATTTCTGCTTGAGTGAATTCTATTTTTAGATGTCCGGTAGCATCGGCGATTCACCGGCAAACAGCGCCGAAATCTGAAGTACAAAATACCTTTTCACGTGAAATATATCTTACAGAAATGTAGACGAATGTCAAAGGAACAAAAACCATTGAGGGTTGCATGACGAAATTAATGGTAAAGGGTGGAATTTTTTATCCTAACATTGCACTATTTGCCGCTGCCAGGCGATTTACCACCATCTTAAAATAGATAGCTTGAAAAAAATATATGCAGGGGGTGCAGGCCAAGAAATACATAATTAAAAAATCAAGATAGCCTAAGTTATTGCCCTCAAATTAGAAATCCACGTGCCTACGTATTTTGGTAGTATGCTTACAGTATAATACTATGCAAAACCTTATCCTATTTCGCCAACCCAAGCTGGCCAAGCTAGCTGGTTTCCAACAGGCTTACATGGCTTATGATAATAATACTAGAGAAAAAAGTGATGAGAATCTTGTTACATAATTAGCTTGAGGTTGCACGCGAATACGCAAACATGTGTGAAGGCGATATTAGCATGTTGTAACAATGGGTCAAATTATGTCTACTGAAAATTCTATATTAAAGACACAATTTCAAAACTGCATGCAAGGGTAAGAGCTGACTTCTAACTATTCATTTTGTCCCATTATCTTTCGTTTTAAATTAGTTGCATGTTGAAAAATGGCATAAACTTCTGGAAACCATATGTCCTTCAGAGTTATTTGATCAAGGGCGTGCTGTTATTTTGGGTTGGCGAAGGAGGTCACGGATCAGAAACGAGTCCCTCTTCCAGAAGGCGAAGTTAATTATTATCACGGTCTATTGCCGGTTGGAATGAGAATACAAACACGTCACTGAACGTCACATGTATGATCACGTGCTATAGTCGTGACAGTCAGACCACCTGGTTTGGCCGCCATTTTTTGTTTTTTTAACCATCGGAGTAAATGACAAGGTTGAATTAAAAATTCGCCGATTTCTTCTTTGGCAGTAAGGGATCATTCATAAAGGAAGTGGCACTGCGGTTAGGGAGATGTTATCAACCTTAACGATGAGATAAGTATATTCGTGTTGTAGTGTGTTGTCCCCAATTCAGCCGCTTGGCCTTGTTCCAAATGTTTTTCAGTAGCGCCGCAAGCTGGCAACCGTCCCAGGGGATGCGGTCATGGTTCCGAATGTAGGTTATGAAGACTTGAAATAGGGGTTATTTAGGGCATGTCACATTGCCGCCAGATCAACGCATGCAGAGAATACAAGGGGTCACATGCAGAAAATAGCTGGAAATTTCAGGTGAAACCAGGTGCATGAATTGTGGTTCTGTGCATGTTGGATGATCGGAGGCACAAACAAAACCGCACTGTTGTTTCCTGGTTAATTTCTGCGCATTTTGGCTTGAGGGAATTATTTTTAGATGTCCGGTTAGCACGGCTGATTTTCACCGGCAAACAGCGCCGAAATCTGAAGTACAAATACTTTCACGTGAAATATATCTTACAGAAATGGAAGGACGAATGTCAAAGGAACAAAAACCATTGAGGGTTGCATGACGAAATAACGGTAAAGGGTGAGAAATTTTTATCCTAACATTGCCACATTTGCCGCATGCCAGGCGATTTACCACAATCTTAAAATAGATAGCTGGTGAAAAAAAAATATATGCAGGGGGTGCAGGCCAAAAATACATAATTAAAAAAATCAAGATAGCCTACGTTATTGCCCTCAAAGTAGAAATCCACGTGCCTAAGTATTTTGGTAGTATGCGTACAGGTATAATACGATGCAAAACTTATCCTATTTCGCCAACCAAGCGGCCAAGCTAGTGGTCACAGGCTTACATGGGACTTCTGATAATATTATAGAGAAAAAAGTGATGGCAAGCTTGTTACATAATTAGCTGAGGTTGCACGCGAATACGCAAAATGTGTGAAGGCGATATTAGCCTGTTTAACAATGGGTTCAAAATTATGTCTACTGAAAATCTAGATAAAGACACATTTCAAAAACTGCATGCAAGGGTAAGAGCTGACTTCTAACTATTCATTTTGTCCCCATTATCTTTCGTTTTTAAATTAGTTGCATGTGGAAGAAAAATGGCATAAAAATTTGGAATCCATATGTCCTTCAGAGTGATTTGAATCAAGGGCGTGCTGTTATTTTGGGCTTGGCAAAGGAGGTCAAGGATCAGAAAAGAGTCCCGCTTCCAGAAGGCGAAGTTAATTATTATCACGGTCTATTGCCGGAGGTTGGAATGAGCATACAAAACACGTCACTGAACGTCACTATTGTATGATCACATGCTTAAGTCGTGACAGTCAGACCACTGGTTTGGCAGCCAATTTTTTGTTTTTTAACAATGGAGTAAATGACAAGGTTGAATTAAAATTCGCCGTTTATTCTTTGGCAGTAAGGATCATTAATAAAAGGAAGTGGCACTGCGGTTAGGGAGAGTTTAGCAACCTTAACGATGTGAGATAAAGTATTATTAGTGTGTAGTGTGTCTGTCCCAATTCAGGCGCTTGGCCTTGGTCCAAATGTTTTTCAGTGGTGGCGCTGCAAGCTGGCAACCGTCCCAGGGGATGCGGTCAAGACTCCGAATGTAGGTTATGAAGACTTGGGTTATTTAGGGCATGTAACATGCCAAATATATGGCATTTCAAAGTTAATCATACAAGGACTCCCTCCTACCATGAAACACTCTAACCAAAAATTAGGAAAAAGTAGGTTACATTTTTATTTCTTGTAAAACCAATATATGAAAAATATTAATAATATTTCAAACAGTGTTTATAAATCATCAACATGGCTACTGCGCAATGCTGGTCACGTGGGCGGTTAAGGTTATGACGCGGAGGAAAATAAATTCGGAAATTTCCTCGGAAAAACGGTGAATATTGCATCCGACCTATAAAACAAAAAAAAAAACGACCCAGCTTGCAATGAATACTATCAAGTAGTACATGTGCTGTATTTTACCGTAAATCTAATTGTGTTCATTTCGTACCAATTCAAAAAATTTATTACAAGAGATCCCCCGCTATCAGGATTTTAAGATTCAAAATTACTAAAATTATATGGGGGGAAGCTAGATTTTTCACCAAAAAATGCAACAGAGTGGCCGTTTTCGTTTGCGTTGTGCGATGTCAGGAAAAAAAAAAACTATCCTGATGGAAATTTATATTAATCGAACTGTGCATGGGTACAACATTGACCTGGTGGATTTCATCAGGAAAAAAAACTCTCGAGCAGATGAGTAATCAGCAAACTTCTGGTTCAACGAACGTAGCTGGCGGTCATGCACGTCATATTTAGCAGCGCAATTCATTAATTAGCCTAATCCAAAATTTCTAAAGTGACATGTGTTGTGAAGTGGCAAAAAAACATGTACATTCAATTGACTCATGAAAAGGAGCTATTGTTAAAGTGACAGTCACTACTAAGGATAAAATGGATGATTCCCAAAAATCATCCACACACACACACACAACACACACACACACACACACACAACACACACACACACACACACACACACACACCAACACACCACACAAACCACTTATGGTTTTTCATTTTCAATTTTTTCACACCAACAATAAATAATTGTGAAGAACCAGCCCAAATCCATATAAAATACCTTCTTTTTAACCATGGCTGGTATTCTGAAAGGGAGGACTAACCATTTGGTTAGGTTAAAGGGGGGGTGGTGCGATTTAATTATATAAAGTGTTGTATTAATAGAATGGCCTTCATCCCATAACCTCGTCTGTTCATTTCGCGCTGACATTTCAATCTGACTTTGACGCAGTTGAGAGCAAAAATGTGATTTTGAAGCCCATAACAGGGTAAACTTAATGGTGGACCAAAATGGAGCATATTTTCGCTATAGCTTCCAAAACCAAACATCCTTCGCCCCTAAGATTTCACAGGGTTAAATGAGAAAAAGAGTAGCTTGCTTCAGAAACCAAAATGTTGACCACTTCGGTTTTTTGGGTAAAATCTGGGATCCCGGGGGACGAGGCTATTAGCGATTCGGGCCATGGACCTTAACTAGGTTAAGTTTTAAGTTTAAGTGACTAAAAAGGTGATCTTACCAGATCCAATGTCCAAGTATGATAAACTTGTCTGGGGTAGTGTGCATAGAATACTGCACACTGTATAACATATTGGTGCATATTTCAATAGTTCATTGCATATCTTGCCATAAATGTTTTCAATTATGCCCAGACCGCAATGTCCAAATTTGGATTGAACAGAGATGTGAGTAGTGGTTGCATGCAGCAAACCCATACTGTGCCATATCATATTAGGCATAGTAATGAGTCGTTTGCCATATTTGCATCCTCAGTGAAGATCTTGAAAGTTTTTAACTTGCAGATTTGTTTATGTCGATAGAATTTAACTTAAGATTCTGTGTCATTGTACAACTATAATGTTTAATTTAATTTAAAAATGAGTACGGTTTTTCTGGATTCTTGAATAGTTTGCCCAAACTGAAATGAGATCTTGATTTATCTTTGAAAATGATTTGTTTTGCAGACTATCAGTGCCATTCGTGAGATATGTAACCAGGCTGACATTCATATGTCCTCAGAGCTTTATCCTGGATATTGGCTCAAAAGGGTGTTGCTTCCCTTATTGTAGGATGTCGGACAGCAGGACAACTTGAAGCCAACTGTGAATTAGTCACAGTTGTCTCAGGTCAGTAGGTAAGGCCCACACAAATATGAGCTCTAAAGGACATTTCATGATGCACAGCCCCGTCCCCCGACCTTACCGAAAGAAAGTAAGATTTTTATATTATCTGAACTGTTAACTTAGTATAGCATTGTGTGCGTAATTTACGTGCAAATTCATCTACTCTGGGTAAAACTTACTAATTTACCACATAGTGACCTGTGGTGCAAGTGATATTACAACATTGCCATAATGTTCAAAACACACTGTCAGAAATCACCTAAAATTTGAGAAATAACCTTTTTGGGGATAAATAGAGAAACAATAAATAGGTATAGGATCATGGAAAATGCACTTTTAATTTCTTGCAATTAAATATCGGTTGGGTAAAGGCAGAAAGCTCGTCTTTTGAAGCAAGTATACGGTTTGATGTTATTTTCCATAGATTACTTATAAAGGCATGGTTGTTCAGCGAAAAAATGAACAGTGTTTAAAGTGGACAGGAGATTTTTTTGTTGAGAAGACATCATTTTTCATCAATTTTGCACTTCGGATGTAGACTACCTACTGAGAACGTTTTTGGAGGTGTATTGGACAAAACAAGTGACAAAAGAAAAACCGCAAACTTTGTTTTGAAAAGTTGAAGTCTGCTTTTGATTTAAACCATATTATTATGTTTGCATGGCCACAGTGGTGTATCAGGGGGGGCAGGGGGACGTTTGCCCTCCGACCGGAGAGTTTTGCGGTAAACATAACGGTTCAGTTGGACATTGTCTAAAAGCTGTACTTTTTTTTGAGCGCGTGGTGCATGATAGAGCGTCATGAAAATTGGTTACTAATAACTACTTAATTCGATCACTAAGATGCGGAGAATGCAACTACAATGTATAAAGTCTCACAATATGAATCCCACCCGTCCCCTTCCCTGGCACCCCACCCGTCCCCCTCCGACACCCGGCTCATCCCCCCTCCCGGACACCCGGCAAGTCCCCCCTCCCCGACACCCCACCCATCCCCAACCCCGCCCGTCCCCCTCCCCGACACCCCGCCCCCCCAGCCAGTCCCCCTGTTTTCCCCGACACCTCTCCTCCCCGAACACCCCGTCCCCCTCCCCGGACACACCCTATGCCTCCCCGACTCAACCACACCCCCCCGAACCCCACCCCTCCCGCACACCCCACCCTCCCGAAACCCACCCTCCCCGACACCCCCCCCATCGCCGAGAAACCCTACACCTCCCCACCACAGCCCCTCCCCGACATCCCACCATCCCCCTTGCATACCAATGTACCGTTTCAGCGATACGGCAATTATTATAATTAGACCAATGACATAAATAAAATGCCCTTCCTTTAATTGGCCCACATGCACTTTGATTAATTATGATTCACACAAAGATGTATGGCAGACCAGAGGCGTGTTTCATGTACGTGGTGAAGGAATTATGTATATCTGACGTACTGTTTTAGTGATACAGTAATACGCATGATTAATTGATCAATTGCATCAAAAAATGCCATTTAATCGCCCAAAAGCACTTTGACCCAATTATGATTCCCACAAACGCTGTATGGCAAGAGAGTGGCCTTTTCACATTACGGGAAGGAATTTTACATATCCGAGGTACCATTTTAGCAATAAGCAAATTATGAGTGGTATTTAATTAGCTCATTGCCATACCTGAGTCATATATCACACACTGTCAAATGGCAAAGAAGATGCAGCACCATGATACGCTTTCATCAGTGTGAAGGAATTTGGGTATCCGGATGTACGTTTCTGAAAAATAGAGTGATTATACCGTTTTTTTGCATAGTAATGAGCTCCTTTGCCATAGGTAATTGCCCCGAAATATGACCCAAAAATATATGAGAGATTTCAACCTGCTTCCTTCCTCAAGGTACCATCATTATATGCCCCCTTACGAACTCCAGATAAACTTGTATACAAGCCTTGCAGGAAAATTTTCTTAAATTAGCAAATTAGATACTTATTAGCATATTACGTTCAAATCTATCAGTCGAGAAATATCAACCGCTCCTTTCCACCGATACATCACGTACACTTAGGAACTCCAATAACGTACACAATGTAGGTTGGTTAAAATTTTTCACGGGCATGGACGAAACGAACGGACAAACGCGCTCATTCATAGTCCCCGTTCCAACTTGTATGGCGGTCTGGGGGGACAATACATATGGCTCAATCAATCCAATTGTATACACAGACGTGGTGTTAAGGGTAGTAGGGGTCCCTCATGTGGATTATGTACTCAGTTCATCTGCGGGTCATGTTGTATGTGTATGTACAGTATGTATGATATATGTACGTAATGCCATGTTGCAGTTTGGATAGGTTTGCGTTTTTAGGTCGTCTTGAAAAAGTTGCAGTTCAGATTTTAAAAACCATTATTATGTTTTTGAGAATCTTCCGTCCTATATTACTATACACATGCTGGAAAACCAATAAAAGAAACACTTCTCAATTAATCTTCGCTCTCTCAAAACTGTGGGTTTTGTCAAATTTTATACTTTTCCCCCACTTTGGATCAATCCCCTTAATTTCATTGAAATTTTAAAGGAAGGCATTCCTACTGCCGTTGTTTCGGTCGTGTCCTGGTAAACGAGACAGTATGAAGCCGCATGCGCACACGAAACCCAATAGCCTGTAAAACCCTTTCTTGGTAGTCATCGCTGGCGACGGGTTTTCGAATTAATACGCATAATGCCACGTTGAGGGGCCAATGATCAGGCTAATTATGTACACGGAAGTAGCGTAGCGTGTGCACATGAATTCCGGTCATGTCATGGCATGTTGTGTCAGATTTTGCATCCGATCATGGTCAACATGTCAAGGAACGTTTGTTTTATTTACCTAGCGAGAATGCGAGGTTTAATTTTTCTGCTGGTGGAAGTTGATTTGCCGGGGATTGATTAAAGGTGGGGATAGTGCCCACCGGGAGGAGAGTAACGCTGTTGGAGTAAATATTTTCAGGCAGTTAAACTTAAGGTAATAGCTTGATCAGGTCAGTACAGTAGCATGGGCATGGTATATTTACTCAGTTAAAGCGGGCACTGGCACATTTTTATCACAAAATATGAAAAATTTACTTCAATTTGCTCTCCCAAATGATAATCTAGGCCATTGGAAGAACAGAGATATATTTTACACATAAAATTAACATACCAAAACAGATAGGGACATGGCTATGAGGAGAAAGACATCCAGGTAATTTGTAAGGCCAACTTTAAGTTTTCCATAACTTTAATCAACAAATGTGTATATACAGGAAATATTTTGACTTCATACTCACTTTTTTTTTGATATATAAACCAAAAGGTTTAGTAGACCGATCAAACAGTTTGCATAGAGTGGGAAATATGCATACGGCGTACGTGTTCTTGTGTTTTAACGCCATTTTCGTCGTCTGCTGGAATTAGGCGTCGCCGGCGACGCAAATTATAAAATCGTCTGTTTACCCATAAGGAAGTGATTTTGGTCTTAATCATTTGGGGGTGAGGGCTTTTGTATATAAAAAGCCTTCTTACAACCATGCAAAAATATCGATTTTGAAAAATCTTGGAGGGCGCACTATTTTCAAATTGCCAGTTGTCTCTTTAATTGTCATGATGCTTGTAGTTGTACTTCGAGTCTTTGTAATTGTAGGCAAGAGCAATTCGCGAAAATCTTGGGGAAGTTGAAACAACTTTTTGTTGATGTCAAAACGAAGACGGAGGTGATTAACAAACGAATCTCTAAAAACATCAGATCAGCGATAAATCGTCATATGAAAGAGGTACAGGGCCAGGGGATATTTGAAAGAGCCAATATTGGCCCAAGTCAGGAAGTCATGAACTGGCCAAGCGAAAGGTTTAAAATGAAATGGTTTAAGTAATATAGGGACCCACAAGATTATCAAAACATAATAATGATTAAAATTGGATTCTTGTTTCGCCCAATACCCAAATTTATTGGGATCGATATGAGTTGCAAAAAAGATTGGGCGGACGCGTCGAGCCCAATATTTTTTCAACTAGTAAGCTTGACCAATAAATTTGGGTATGGACTTAAAAGCATCCAATGTTATACCAGAATGGTATTAAAAGGGTCCATGGCCCGATCGCTAATGCCTAGTCCAGGGACCCCCGATTTTACCGGAATTGGTCGAAATGTTTATATCAGAAGAAAGCTACTATTTTTCTCAATTTACCCTGTGAAATTCTTAGGGCTAAAGCATTTGGTTTTTAAGTTTTGAGGCAAAAATTAGCCCCATTTTGGTGACCAATATTAATTGACAGAGTACTCTATGGGGCTTATAAAAAATTGCGTTTAGCTCTCACATCAAAAGCGGATTGAACATATCGGCGCGAAACTTTACAGAGGGGTATTGGGGGGAAGGCCCTCCTCTAATTAAATCGGACCATCCTCCTTTAAGGTGCAGTAGGGTCCTTCAAGTCAAAGGTCATCGGAGGGCATGTTCATACTGCCATCGTGCTAGGGGAGTCGCAAGTTGCTTGCGTATTTTTCCACTGTGTCACTGTGGACTGTCGTAGGCTATTGACTGTGGACCACCATGAAACAAAAGTCACGTATGGACCTGCTGGATAGATTGTGATAAAACTGACATTGAGGGGCAGGTTGTTTTAAAAATTTCAAAATTCTGTTTCAGTGGATTTTGTTGTACCTTGAAGCAAGGTTTCTTTGGTGATGGGGTCTTTATACAGGTCTTTGGGAATTTAGCCATAGGTCATGTGTGCAAGTCATTTTGAGGTCATAGGGCACAAAAGTTAACATTTGGTTTGGCCAGATCTGGCTGCGTTGGTAGATTTTGAGAAGAAACTTCAAACAATAACGAAAACTCTGGTATAGGCTGACTCATGATTAATGTAAATGGTTCCTAATGTCAATTTAAGTATTTTGATATTATTTTGTTCATGGTACAATGCTGGTTACACAAAAAATGGAGAAAAATGTAAGCTCTGGCTTCCCCACAAATTCCTAAATCTTGGGGAATATATTACCATTTAACCTAAATAAAGTCTGGAGAGTACGAGTGTTCATGCAGTATTTGCTGTTTTCTTCCTTTCCAGGAAATACAAAAGAAATTGAGCGACTGCAGGAAGAAACTGAAAAAATCTTTGGACCAAACAAAGACATGGGGACCATTCACTTTGCAGAGACATCAAGAGTACATAAACAGCTTATAATTATCTCACATTGAGAAACGTTAGGCCAACGATACGTAAAGGTCCATGGACATGCTTTCAACATACTGATAATACCCACCCCAAAAAAATGATTTCAGTCATAGTATGTATTGGTAACAATGTAAAGTCTGCATGAAGCAGTAATGAGAAAAGAATAAACCACTATATTTGATTAAAAATTGGGCATAATATAATGTGTTTGGACAGCTTTCAAAGGAAATTCCAAAAACGAACGTGATTATCGCGCTGGCAGCGATGACCCGGATGTGACGCCCGAGTAACAAATAGCGATTACGCGTAACGCGTTCATGGATCGTCATCGTGGGAACGGACGTGCGATTGTGGCACAGTTTTCTTGCATACGTACACAGTTGACTTCTCGCGGAATGCCGTCGTAGGTGTGGATCATCTGGCCATATTTTTTTGATTGGGTGCTAAATTAAGATATGTTTAATTAAATGGCTTGTATTGCGACGGGTGCACCCAGCGGCGGACCCGTGACCGACAAGGAGTATCAGAACAGAATAGCTTTAGTCAAGTTTCCAGACAAAGACACCGACAAGGAGAGATATTTGGAGTGTGCGGTGCGGTTTAGCCCACGTGTGAAGCTTGTTTACAACTGGTTACTCTGTCGTCATTAACGGGGTCAATCCAACGTCCAGCATCTTGATACGCATTCGTGAAAACAGGAGACGGCCGTCAGTTAGGATATTTATCCTTGAAAATTTAACACTTTCCCCGATGTTCACTTTTAAAATCTGTGTTGCGATATGTAGGTATGTGAGGTACGAAAATGTAAGAAATTAAGAAATGTCTTGACTCAGCGTGTCCATGGACCTTAAAGGGGTAAGGCAGCAATAATGCAAGCGGATTTAAAAATGTTAAATTTAATATTTTTAAATAAAGTACAATTATCTTTAAGGTTTCACAGTTCATAACTTTTTCTAAGGAAAATCGATGAGGAGGGTAGCTGGTACCTTGTAGAACTAAAAAGAAGAAATACCTATAAGGGGAGTAGCTGTGGAGAGCAAATGGCGGCCATCAGCACCATTGGACGTCAGACGTGCATTCCAGCTCATATTCTGTTTGCTTCACTAATCTTCACACAGCAGTTATTGTGTTAATGTGAAGGTGAATCGGCCACCCTGATTAACAGGGACAAACCGGATTTTAAAAAATTTGGTTTTACTATATTACAATGCCATTTCAAATACTTAATGAAGAGGGGAAAATCACCATAGTTTTTGTAATATAAAGATAGTGAAGTTATTCAGAAATTTATTATACTCCAGGCAATTGCGTGCAAGTGATGGCACAATAAAGAGCTGATTGAGATTCGCACAGCAGTAACAGAAAAAAAGAAGGTCAATAATGTATTAGGTTGGTGGTCAAACCTGTACAGGTTATGGTTGTGCAGTATCGCGCTTTGAATCTGGGCATGTGCTGGGGAAACTTCTATTATCTCAAGTTCGACTTACAATGCACTCACTCAGAAAGAAAGTAGCAGCTAAAAACTACTGTTTTGTCTTTACATATATAGTGGGATCATTTGGCGGGCAATTCAGTGACGTTGGATGGCAGAACTGCCAACACAAAAAAACATTTTGCACATATACATATTTTTGGGAAATTTGGAGAGCAATAGAGGGTCAATGGGGTTGACCTTGTTGTTAGTATCGCGATAGAACAAATACAAATGAGAGTGCCAACTACTTTTGGTGCAATTCCCTGTAGAAAGGTTAAACAATTTGAGACCATTTTTAAAAGAAATCGGCTGCTGCAATAGTAAACGATTTAACATGTGGTGATAGGACCTTGACATATTTGGTGTTTTAACTCGGTAACCATTGACTTGTAGGTAGCAAAAACAACTATACTTTTTCAAATCGTAGCTTGACCAATAAATTTGGGTATTGGACTTAAAGAATCCAATTTTATACCAGACTTGGTATTAAAGGTCCATGGCCCGATCGCTAATAGCCTAGTCCCCAGGGACCCCCGATTTTACCGGAAGTGGTCGAAATTTTTATATCAGAAGAAAGCTACTATTTTTCTCATTTACCCTGTGAAATCTTAGGGCTAAATGATGTTTGGTTTGAATGTTATGAGCAAAAATATGCCCCATTTTGGTTGACAAATATTAATTTTACAGAGTACTCTATGGGGATTATAAAATTGCGTTTTTAGCTCTCACATCAAAACGGATTGAAATATCGGCGCGAAACTTTACAGATGGGGTTTTGGGGTGAAGGCCCTCCTCTACTTAAATCGGACCATCCTCCTTTAAGGTGCAGTAGGGGTTCCTTCAAGTCAAAGGTCATCTGAGGTCATGTTCCATACTGCCATCTTGCCAGAGGGATGTCGCAAGTTCACTTGCTGTATTTTCTACTGTGTCACTGTGGCTGTCTGTAGCTATTTGACTTGTTGACCACCCTGAACAAAAGTCACTTCTGGACATGCTTGGATAGATTTTGATAAAACTGACATTTAGGGGCAGGTTGTTATTTAAAATATTTTCAAAATCATGTTTCAGTGGATTTTGTTGTACCTTGAATCAAGTGTTCTTTGGTGATGGGGTCTTTATACAGGTCTTTGGGAATTTAAGGCCATAGGTCATGTGCAATTCATTTGAGGTCATAGGGCACAAAAGTTAACATTTGGTTTGGCCATATCTTGCATTTGCTTTGGTAGATTTTGAGAAACTTCAAACAAATAAAGAAACCTCTGGTATAGGCTTGATATGATAATGTAAATGGTTCCCTAATGTCAATTTAAGTATTTTGATATTATTTTGTTCATGGTACAATGCTGGTTACACACAAAATGGAGGAAAAATGTAGCAAAGCTCTTGGCTTCCCCCACAAATCCTAAATTTGGAATATCATTAACCATTTAATCCGTAAATACACAGTCTGGAGTACGAGTGTTCATGCAGTTATTTGCTGTTTTCTTCCATTTCCAGGAAATACAAAAGAAATTGAGCGACTGCAGCGAAGAACTGAAAAACATCTTTGGACCAAACACAGACATGTGGGCAGAGACATCAAGAGTACATTAAACAGTATAATTATCTCAAATTGAGAAAAGTAGGCCAAAGAGATACTTAAAGGAGGATTTTAAAATGTTAAATTTAATATATTATAAGTGTACAAACTGCTAAACTGTCGCCCTCATCGGGTTTCTAAGGAAATCCGATGAGGAGGGTAGCTGGTTACCCTTGTAGAACTATAAAGAAGATCTACCTACAAGGGTGTCAGCTGTGGGGAGCAAATGGCGGCCATCCAGCACATTGACGTCAGGAAGGGCATCCAGTCAATTATCTTTTGCTTCAATAAATCTTCACACAGCAGTATTGCTGTTAATGTGAGGTGAATCCGGCCACCCTGATTAACAGGGACAAAACCGGATTTAAAAATTTGGTTTTACTATTACTACAATTCCATTCAACTACTTTAATGAAGAGGGGAAAATCACCATAGTTAATATAAAGATATTGAAGTATTTCAGAAATTTATTATACTCCAGCAAATTGACATGCAGTGATGGCACACTAAAGAGCTGATTGAGGCGCACATCAGTACAGAATAAACGAAGGTCAATAATGTATATGTTGGTGGTCAAACTGTACAGGTTATGGTGTGCAGTATCGCGCTTCTGAATCTGGGACATTTGCTGGGGAAACTTCTATTATCTCAAGTTCGACTTACAATGCACTCACTCAGAAAGTACAGTAGCAGCAAAAAATACTGTTTTGTCTTTAATATATAGTTGGATCATTTGGGGCAATTCCGTGACCGTGGAGAGCAGAGACTGCAACAAAAACATTTAGCACCATCTAACATATTTTTGAAATTTGGAGATCAATAGAGGTCAATGGGGTTGACCTTGTTTGTTATTTATCTCGATAAACAAATACAAATGAGAGTGCCAACTACTTTTGTTGCAATCCCTGTAGAAAGGTTAACAATTTGAGACCATTTTTAAAGAAATTGGTGCAATATTAAAGATTTAACATGTGGTGATGACCTTTGACATTTGACAAATTTTGGTGTTTAACTCGGTAACCATACTTTGTAGGTAGCACAAACTATACCTTTTTCAATCCTTGTAACAAGAACATTTTGGTTACCTTTTTGCAGCAATCCAAGCATTTTTAATTTTTGAGCCCTGTATTATAAATCCCCCCCTCCTGGATTCCGCCCACACTTTCTCGAGGGGCACCCCTGCTAAATTTGTTCATTAACCTTCATAGAAGACAAATCCATTGAGAAATGGTGCTCTGCTCTCCACGGTCATGGAATTGCTCCAAATGACCCAACTAATACAGATTGTTAGCCAACCACTTGCAGGCTTCTATCGAAAATATGTTCCCATGCAAGTATCAAAGATAACAATCATGGATTTTTTTTTGATGCTCCAGATCAGCAAATCGCTGCTTGTCCCTTTTATTGGTATGACTTGAGCATTCACCTAAAACAGATTTTTAAAAAAATTATGAAAGAAAACTCTATAGATATTGCTGAAATCTGTAACAACTGATTAAAATAGGAAACTACCACAGAATTGAATGAAACTATTTTTTCCTTGAATTTAAAACGTAGGCAATATATCATGTATATTCACACACATCTTTTTGTATCAAAATGTTTTTTAAAACTATGGTGGTAGCTAGTGCAGGCCAATATATAGCTTTATTTGCTTTTTTAACACTCTGGGGAGGAGGAGGGGGTGGGAGGTAGAGCTCAGCTTACAAAGCTGCTGGCTTCCAAATCCATGTAGGCAATTTACCTGCATTATATTTTTACAATCCATATTTGATAATGTGTGTTTTCCGATTGTCTTTGGGACCCCCCATTTATATGGTAGTATTGATTTGATATAAGATGAAAGGCTATATTTTTCTCATTGTCGTCATGAAAACTGAGCTGTCAAATCCATTGCATTCCCAAGATTAAAAAAAAACACTGTTTCAATGGTTAAACCATCATATTAGCACAGTATTGATAAGGCTTTGCAATCTGTCATTCTTGCTTCTACCATCAAAACCGCATTTTTTTTCCGCATGCTACTTTATTGGGTGTATGTGCAAGTGCCAGGCTCTCATATCAAGTAGGAACAGTATAGTTGACATAAATTGGAAAACAAGCACCTTTCAGCTTTTGTGTATTGTAATTTTCTGTTTGGTTCACTGTATTTGCTCTCTTTTCAATTGATAATATTGTGCTATGCTATATGTTTGTGGCTTATAGTCCATTTGTAATGGCGGAGTCCAGGATTGAAAAAATGTCAAAATTACGGGGGGCGGAAAGGCTGTAACTGGTTCCAAAAATAGCTCAAAAAGGGCTGATTTTGCAAGAATTTGCAGAATTACCGGGAGGTGCGCGCCACTTCCACCCCTCCCTGGAAATGCGCCTGATTGGTTTGTAATTTTTAATTACATTTGAAGGGAATTCTGTGAGAATTTACACATGCAATTTCATTGCGCTGCCCGGTTCAATTTGCAATTAGACTGGGTTATTATACCACATTGCGTTATTGATATGAATTTGAGACTTAATGCGCCTCAAATTATACGGTTTGCACTTTGGAGCACCCCTGTATTGCATTCCTCGTTGTAATTACTTTGTGCTCAATGGTTTGTTCGGATTTTCTCACTGGGTGATAGCAGTCCTATTTTCTTGTATTGAAGCCAAAAGGATAAGCAATTCAGAAAATTTGGTTTAAGATTACCACCTTGAATTATAATTCTGTTTAAAAATGAGAATAAAGGTATGAATTTTGTAAGCGGTACTCTCTCAACATAAATTGAATCCGGCCTCATTCTTCCACTTAAAATAATGGCATCGCCTTGGTTTCAATTTGTCAAAGAGAGTACCGAATACAAATCACACCTTTATTCTCTAAATATAATGGGGTGTTTCCATTTAGGTGAAACACTGACACATTTACATATTGGCATCTTACAAAATAAACCACATGGCTTGGGTAAATGTTGCCGATTTCATAACTGTGTCGGCAAAAAAAGAGGTCGCCTTACGGAAACACTAGTAATTATATAATGCATGTTTCAATAATGTATCATGTTTTTGTTTTTTGGTATCAACTCCTATCATTGAATGGACATAGTTTGCTAATGACCTCACAATATGAGGCAAGTCCCGGCAACCATTTTGAATTCCATTCTCCTGAAATAGCTATAGCAAGCTAGATTGATACAGGAGTGTGTTTTATTGTCTGTGTTGAAGGTGGGTGATCCGATCATGTCCGATTTTTCTTGTTCTTCCATGTGAGGGAGGAAACAACAACACTAAAACATCTGATTACAAAGTGGCCAAGTGGTTAAAGGGATTAGCAGCGATCAGTGGCATACCGAGACAGTAGATCCAGAGGGGGCAAATTCCCAAGTCGTCCCACCAGAGGGGGCAAAATTTATAAGTTGTCCCGAGGATTTGCACCAATTAAGTCTGAACTGGGCGAAATGCGCGCATAGCGCGTGAAAAAACGCAGAATTTACTTAATTTTGCCCAAATTTAGGCTGAAATTGGTCGAAATTACCTGAAGAAGAGGGACGAAAATGCATATTTTGGCCCATATCGTCCCGCTTTTTCGAGCCAGAGGGGGCAACTTTTTTTTTTTTTTTTTTTTTTCTCCTGAAATAGCTATAGCAAGCTAGATTGATACAGGAGTGTGTTTTATTGTCTGTGTTGAAGGTGGGTGATCCGATCATGTCCGATTTTTCTTGTTCTTCCATGTGAGGGAGGAAACAACAACACTAAAACATCTGATTACAAAGTGGCCAAGTGGTTAAAGGGATTAGCAGCGATCAGTGGCATACCGAGACAGTAGATCCAGAGGGGGCAAATTCCCAAGTCGTCCCACCAGAGGGGGCAAAATTTATAAGTTGTCCCGAGGATTTGCACCAATTAAGTCTGAACTGGGCGAAATGCGCGCATAGCGCGTGAAAAAACGCAGAATTTACTTAATTTTGCCCAAATTTAGGCTGAAATTGGTCGAAATTACCTGAAGAAGAGGGACGAAAATGCATATTTTGGCCCATATCGTCCCGCTTTTTCGAGCCAGAGGGGGCAACTTGCCCCCCTGCCCCCCGGTCGGTACACCACTGGCAGCGATAATGCGAGAGAATAAAAAAAAATGTGGAAATCCTGATTTATAAGTGTATACAATTCCATATAACTGCTTTAATATAGAAAAAGCACCAAATTGTGAAAAAATGAAGTATTTGAGGAAATTGATCATACCGTCTCCCACAAATAGATGTGACGGACGCAAATGAACACTCATGGAGAAGTTATTTGCCCGTAATATATAGCTCTTTTATTGGACTTGAAGCAGTTTGCATATAAGAAACTCAGAATTGAACAAAACCCCCGACTGAGACTGGATATTATTTTTAAGAAAAGTTTAGATCTGATGGTATGCATGGCAGTAGCTAGCTCCATCATAACCCAGTGGTGGTTGGGTGTTGACTGCCCAGAGTTGACCTTACACGTTGCAGAGGAGTACAGTTACATGGACATGGGGTGATAGGAATCGAATTTCAACTTTGGTACCACTAGAGGGGGCTATAGGTTTGCCTAAAACTTTGTGACAAAACCACTTGTCACACACTCCCCTGCTTAATGTTGGCATCCCTGTCAACCATAGGTATTCAAAATTTTATACAAAGTCTCAGTCACAAGGGGTTTCATTTAATAAAAAGGTTACACAGATTGGTTAGCAAACATCTGCATCAGCGACATGTGGGATTTACTAACATCGGCCAAAATTTCTTCAGTCACTGATGGCCTTCCTTGAAGTCTTCTGGACCGTCTGAGGCCTGAAGGGGGGTCAGTTGTAGAGGACTCATCTGCAATTGGAGTGATGGAGGATGTGTCTGTTGCAGCGGTGGTCTTGGCGGGGTCTGTGATATTGGTAGAAGAAACTTGATCTGTTGTTGTAGACTGATAGACTGGACTAGCATGCTCCCCTGCTTTGTCTGAAGCAGTGGACTCCCCATCAGGGCAGGATTGTTCTCCTGTCTCTTGTGCAGTCGTTGTAGATTGAAGGTGTAGGGGCTTGCTCCCCTGCTTTTTCTGAAGCAGAGGGTCCACCTTCCAATAATTGACTGTTGCTACTTCTTGATCTGAGAAGTACCATGAATGGTGTCTCTTCTTCCACATCTCCAGATTTTGATGAAGTACTCGGTGAAGATTTGTCATGTATAGAGTCCTGTATGTCTTCAACTTTCTCAGTCTTGCTGTCTGGATTGCATTGAATATCATTGAGGAGTTCTCGTGAATCCAGCAGCTCACTCCTATTAACTGTTCGACTCTGACCATCTCCAATAAGAGCTCTAATTGTGTAAACATTCCCTGTTGGATTTGATCGTGCTGTTATAACATTTGGAGTCGGAAGCCAGTAGTCCTGTATTTTACTTCTTCCAAGTGGGTGATTCCAAAGAAACACACGGGCACCGATTTTGAGGTGTGTATTCTGGGCCGATTTGTTAAGCCTGTCTGTTCTTCGTAAAGCTTTCTCCGTTCTTGCAGATGCCGATGAGAAGGCTGTGCGAAGCCTGTTGTGATGCTGTGTCACATATTCCTCCACACACCCATCCCCATCATCCATGTTGATTCCAAGGACATTGTCAGTTGGAAGCCTGGGCTCTCGTCCAAAGAAGAGGTAATAGGGGGAATAACCCATTGATGAGTGGGGGGGGTGGTGTTGTAGGCATACACCAACTCCGGGAGATATTCTGGCCATCTGCGCTTCACTTCAGGTGGTAGCGTATGCAGTCGATCATGGATCGTACGGTTAAACCGTTCACATTGGGCATTGCCTTCTGGGTGGTATGGTGTTGTTCTTGATTTTTGAATGCCATACAGGTTACAGAGCTCTTTGATAACCCTACTTTCAAAATTCCGCCTTTGATCACTGTGTAGTCGACATGGCACACCAAACCGCACAAACCAATCACGTACTAATATCCTAGCGACAGTAGTGGCTTTGTGGTCCCTGGTTGGTATTGCTTGTGTATACTTGGTGAAGACATCTGTCAGAACAAGAACATTTTTTATGTTATTTTTCCCTTGCTCCAACATGGTGAAATCCATGGCCAATACCTCCAAGGGTCTGCTCACTATGAACGATCCCATCACTGGACGTACCCTTTTGCCTGCTTTAGCCAGAGTACATCGTTGACAATTAGCGCAGTACCTGTCAATGTCGTTAGCCATGCCTGGCCAGAAATGGCGTTTCCTGGCCAGGTCCAAGGTCTTTTGACCAGCTTGATGACCTGCATCATCATGTATTGCTTTTAGAACTTGGGTTTGGAGCGAGACTGGAAGCAGAAGCTGGTACACTTCCTCACCGTTTCCTTTCACAACATGATGAAGGACTCCCTTCTTGGAGACCAGCCTTGACCATTGTCTCAGCAGCTTCCTCACAGGTTTCCCTTCTTTCAACTTTGGTATTGTCTGTCTCTTGGAGCTTGATCATTTCGGTAACTGGTATTACAGGTATGGATGAGGTTGCACCTCTGACCTCAGTCTCATGATCACTTGGGATTTCAAATTCAGCTCCAACTTCTTCTACCATAATTCTAACTGCAGAAGGTACCAGACATGAATTACTGTAACTTGTTGCAGCTGGAGCTCTCATCTGGGACGTTGCTTCCTCGGGATCCACATTCAGCTCTTGTAGTCGCTTATGTTCATGGCCATGACTGGTTTTTCGGCTGAGAGCATCGGCGTTGGTATTTTTCTTACCAGGATTGTACTTTATTTTGAAGTTGAATTGAGCAAGTTCCGCCTGCCATCGCATTTCTGTGGCACCAAGCTTGGCTGTAGTCTGCAAGTAGCTGAGAGGATTGTTGTCTGTGAAGACTGTAAATTCGGCCCCAATGAGTAGATCTCTGAACTTTTCCGTTATAGCCCATTTTAAAGCACACAGCTCTAACTTCATGCTACTATAATTGTCCATGTTGCTTTCGTTTGGCCTTAAGCTTCGACTTGCATCACTGTACTGCCATCATCTTTCTTTTGGGAGAGCACTGTCCCTAAGCCATGGTGGCTAGCATCAACTTCAAGGATGAAGGGGTTCACGAAGTTGGGATATCCTAGTACTGGCGCAGTTGTCAGATGATTTTTCAGTTCTTCAAATGCCGAAGTACACTCTTCTCCCCAAGCTTGCGAGACAGGTAGTTTACCGGCATCTGCACACTTTTTACCCTTATGTTCCACCTAGCAAAGCATGGAGGGGTGCAGCTATTTTGGCATAGCCTGGCACAAATCGGCGATAGTAGCCACACAATCCAAGGAAAGCCCTCAACTCCATTTCTGTTGATGGAATCTTCCGGTTGTTCACAGCTTGGACCTTTTCTGGATCTGGAGCTATTCCATCCGCTGATACAATATGTCCAAGATACCGGAGTTCTTTCTGGAAGAGGCAGCATTTTTCCTGTTTCACCTTGAGGTTGAAGTCTGCAAGACGGGTAAGTACCATGTCGAGTCGCTGCAGAGTCTCTTCATATGTTGTACCGAATACCAGAATGTCATCTAGGTAGATCAGGACTGTTTGAAAATTCTGATCTCCAAGTGCAATGTCCATCTCTGGAATGTTACCGGGGCATTGCAGAGTCCAAATGGCATTCTAACATACTCGTACAATCCTCCCATTCCAGCCCGGAAGGCCGTCTTCTCTTGGTCTTCGGATGCTACCGGTATCTGATGAAATCCGTGGGCAAGGTCAAGGCTACAGAAATAGCGTGCTCCTTGAAGTGCGAGGAAGAGGATAGGCGTCCTTGTGCGTTTTCAGATTGATCAATCTATAATCCACGCATAAGCGTAGTTTCCCATCTCGTTTGCGAACGAGGACCACAGCAGACGCATAGGGGCTTGATGATCTCTTTATTATACCTTGATCCAATGATTTTTTAAGATACTCACGTACTTCATCCCACTGGTGCGGTGGTATTCTTCTGTGTGGAACATGGACAGGGCGGTTGTCATCTAAGATGATCTTATGGCTGACCTTGTCGCAGAAACCGATGTCAAACTCATCTTGACTGAAGCGATCATAGTGCTTGTTGATGAGATCTTCCAACATTTTGAGGTTCTCGGGATTTTCAAGCACTATATCGCCTATTGTCATTCTCCCCATCAAGCCTCTTATTGGATTTTGTTTAGTGGATGCAGTCACTGATTCTTCAACTATAACCTCATCCATGGTCATTTGTCGTACAGTCATAGTAGGTTCGACCTCTATATTGCTAATTCTCCCTACGGGGGTGCGTGGTTGGAGGTAGATATCAGAATTGGTAAAGTTGGCTACTTGTAAAGGAACTATGCCACTCTTGTCAAGTTGCACCGGTGTAGGCATCACCAAGAGCCCATTATGTAAAGTATGGATGGAGTTTTCCTCTATAAGGGCATGGATGGGAACCATTGACTGCTTGGTGGTGCCGTTGATGGTCTTAACACTTCTTGCAGGGATAAGTATGGGTTTACTTCCAGCTGTCCTAACTTGAGCATCCAAAGCATTCACAGACACCGAGGTTTGTTCCTCATCGTAAAGGGCTAAGATATGTGCCCATTTCCGTCCTTCTGCAGATATCTGGATGAGCTTCTGGATGAATTCCTCACCGAGTTCTACTCTCAAGGCTCGCCTAATGTCTCTGAAGACATTTTAACCGATTACTCCGGGCACTCTCTTCTTCCTTTCTGCTGTTGGTGAATGAATTGGATCTCTAACGATTAGGAATCCCAGGTTATGGAAGGTCCAGTTGAGTATTTTTATTGACAGCTCAACATAGGCTACATAGGGTACTGCCACTCCTTGGGCTCCACTGATCTTGATGTAGGATGATACATCCCAGGTCTCCACATTAGCAAGAAACTGGTTAAAAAAGAACTGTTATTGTCGAGACCTCGGCACCGGAGTCAAGCAGACATCGAAGTTCGTATAATGTTTCACGGATGCCACCTACAGTCACCACTGCTTCTGGGCAGTTCCCTACGGCTCTTTGTAAGAGTGATGAGCCTAAATTCAATTGCCTTCCCTGTACCCACTGTCTGGCTCTCGACAGTAGGTTCTAGTGGTTTAAAGGCTTGGTCTGGTTGTTGCTTGGTGTATCTTTGAGAGGTTCCGGGCAATTTCTTTTGAGGTGACCAGGCTTGTTACAGTTGTAGCAGCTTCTCTGGCTGTTCCTAGAGATCAACAGCTCCTGCAATTTGTTAAGCTGTTGTTGCTGCTGCTGAATTTGCTCTCCCTGTTTCTTTAAGAGCTCCACCATGGTCGCTTGTATGTTCTTTTCAACTTCCATCTGATTAACGGAAGTTTCCTTTGATTTTGTAGGCTCCGTTGATTTACCCAACCATTTCACAGCCCGATCTCTAAGCTGAAAGAAATTCACATCTGGAGATTCAACATTCTCAACCCTTCATCAGCGACGGCTTCTGCTAATCTGCCCTTTAAGCAACTCTCACGGCAAGACGCATAAGCTGGGTCAAGGACTACAATTCTATCATAGAGGGTCACTAAAGCTAAAGAGCACGCTAGTAGGTCCTCCGAAGGCGATTGTTTATAGCTGAAGAACCGCTGCTGCAACTGGGGCAGAGAATCTCCATCGCCGAACACCTTCTCCAAAACCTTCAGAATCTTTTCAGGGTTATCAGATATTTCCTTGCCCCTGCCAATGATCTCTTTGCAGGCATTCCCAGAAAGGTGATCCTTGATGAAGGCCGCCGTCTCCTTCTGGGTCAGAGAGTGCAGTGCTATTTGGCCACGGACATCAATGATCCAGTCTTCTATAAGGATGTCGCCTGGTTTGGAAGGTTTATCTTTGAATACTTCTAGTTGTCGGCCTGGCACTATGTACGCAGGTTTTGGATGTTTCGCTGCTTCTTGTACATTTTTCAGCTCCTCCTTGGCCTCATCAAGTTCTTTCTTTGCATTTTCTGCTTTGTCGTGCTCTTCTTGCAGTGCTCTTTGTAGAGCAGTCAGTTATCTTTTAACTGCTGGACCTCCATGCTGCTTTACTTACTAACCAAAATGCAACTTTTGGGGAATTGAGTTAAAGATGGTATGTTATACAATCTTACAGTGGATGTATATTTGCTATAAAATTAGTACATGGTAGTTATGACCCACTGTAGAAATATTAATACAAGTACATGTAACAGTGGTATTAAAAGTACAATATTACAAAATCAGCACTCTACATGAGAATACAAGTACACTTGCAGTGTTGTTACAACCAGCATGTTTAAAAACATCTCACAAGTAAGAGGATTCACACTGGCAACCAACCATCACTGCGAAAAACAAAAGGTTTCGCCGAAACAACCTCCAAATGGGGTTAAAAAATATATATTTTTTAGATTCGAGCACCAACTTTTGGTTTAGCCATGTAAATTCTGACACCTGATATATAATCAGCACAGATAACTCAAAGTTCTTTCTGCAATCCAACGGATGTCTTCATGTCACCCAGTGACTCCTCTAACTCTGGTCACTCTGCATAGTAGTAACATGGAAAGTCTTGTACACCAGGGTAGGTCTTCAAACAGATCTTTCGTTAGTTTGGTTTGGTACAGTAGACCAGTACAGAACGGTACATACGTCAGGTTAGGGGAGGGACCTCAGAATCCAGCCTCCTGTCCAGTCGGGGGTTTGAGCTTCGCTACTTGACCAATCCTGCCGACTACGCCAAAATGTGACGGACGCAAATGAACACTCATGGAGAAGTTATTTGCCCGTAATATATAGCTCTTTTATTGGTCTTGAAGCAGTTTGCGTATAAGAAACTCAGAATTGAACAAAACCCCCGACAAATGGATATTATTTTAAAGAAAAGTTTAGATCATCTGATGGTATGCATGGCAGTAGCTAGTTGCTAGCTCCATCATAACCCAGTGGTGGTTGGGTGTTGACTGCCCAGAGTTGACCTTACACGTTGCAGAGGAGTACAATTACATGGACATGGGGTAATAGGAATCAAATTTCAACTTTGGTACCACAAGAGGGGGCTATAGGTTTGCCTAAAACTTTGTGACAAAACCACTTGTCACATAGACATACAGCTACGGCGTCTCAAAATCTGCACTAAACAGATTGTGGTTTACACCAGTACAGAATAAACAAAGCTCAATAATGTTTGTGTTTCAGGTCAAACTGTATTGATCATGGTGTACAATATCATGCTGAATATCTGTGATATTCACCGGGAAAAGCATTTTTGATCTCAAGTCGGAATTTTGATACGCACATATAGAAATTACAGAATCAGATAAAAAGTACTGCCTTGCCTGTAATATGTATACACGGATTTCAAGCCAACCGCTTACAGGTTATGTTCGCATATCCATGCCAGTAACAAAAATATTAAAATATGAATTGTTATGATTTTTTCGATGTTTCGGATTAGCAGATCGCTGCTAATCCATTTAAAGTACTCATTTTTTATTTAGACAAATTTTGTCTCCAGTTGTAAACAAACTGTATTATAGTAAATCAGAGCAACCGTGAGACTTCCAAAACTTTTTTGGACACAGTCCACTGTTTGGGAGAGGAGGCATTTTGTATTCACAGAATCAACATCTCAAGTGGCCATAATGGATATGTTTTATGTTGACTGTATGGGAATATATCATGCACGCAGGTGCTATAATATTTATGCCAAGGCCTCTGGACTGTTCCCGGTTATTTCTTTATAATGGGCACGAACACGCTTATTTTCGCTGCTTACCAACAATACAAACGAACGAGCAGGCGGACGCTGTTTTCGCACATACCGAGGTCAAAGTTCCATACTAAATACAATATTACGACTGTGTACTACGACTGTGCTAAATACGTCACAATCATCATAGCAACTACGAACATGCTATAGCCCATGCTATTTTAGAAGCCATTTTGAAAATCTGCAAAAAACTCCGTGCCCGATCTATGCGACGATAAACCTTCTGCATAAACCACATGCCTGATGATGTTCTTGGATATAAAAGGATCATTTTATATTCGAGGGGCACCTGGCGAAATCAACGAGAAAGTGCATTTTTCCGTGCCGTAAGTTTTAGTTGTATTGGGTTTTTTTTTTTTTTTTTTTTGCCAGTAACAAAAATATTAAAATATGAATTTTTATGATTTTTTTGATGTTTCGGATTAGCAAATCGCTGCTAATCCATTTAAAGTACTCATTTTTTATTTAGACAAATTTTGTCTCCAGTTGTAAACAAACTGTATTATAGTAAATCAGAGCAACCGCGAGACTTCCAAAACTTTTTTGGACACAGTCCACTGTTTGGGAGAGGAGGCATTTTGTATTCACAGAATCAACATCTCAAGCGGCCATAATGGATATGTTTTATGTTGACTGTATGGGAATATATCATGCACGCAGGTGCTATAATATTTATGCAAAACCTTTTTTCTGTGCTTTTTAAAACATTTGATCATAGTCATTCAGGGCAAATGCATCGTGTACTAACGAGACAGTTCACATATTTTGACACTGTGCATGTACAGGATTAAAATTAACAAGCGATTGATCTGGGATTAAATGTCCAAATAGAATTTTTAACCCAACACACTCTCCTCCATTTCAATCGTCTACCTCTGGAAAAGGAAAGATGTCTCACGATCGCTTGGATTCACCAAAATATTTTGTAAGTTTGGTTACTTTTGCAACAAATCTGATAAAAAACGTGTAATTTTTGTCTCGCCTGAACTTTGTTCGGCAGAGACTTAGTAATCACTTTTCTGTCTGTCTGTCTGTCTGTCTGTCTGTCTGTCCGTCTGTCTGTCTGTCTGTCTGTCTGTCTGTCTGTCTGTCTGTCTGTCTGTCATGCTGATTGTGTGCCTGACGTCCGTGTTCACGGGCTTGTGTACGATTTATCTGGAGTTCCGTAAGGGCTATGATGTTTTTTTTTTTTTTTTTTTTTAAACCACATGCCTGATGATGTTCTTGGATATAAAAGGATCATTTTATATTCGAGGGGCACCTGGCGAAATCAACGAGAAAGTGCATTTTTCCGTGCCGTAAGTTTTAGTTGTATTGGGCTTGGGCGGTAAACACCCAAGCGTCCACCAGTGAGCTCGCCGATTCAAGATGGATGTCCGACCTCTAGCCTTTTATTACTCCAACTCTATGATTTATGCAAAACCTTTTTTTTTCTGTGCTTTTTAAAACATTTGATCGTAGTCATTCAGGGCAATAGCTTAGAGTATTTCCTGTAAAAAGTGACATACTAAATGCAAATGCATCGTGTACTAACGAGACAGTTCACATATTTTGACACTGTGCATGTACAGGATTAAAATTAACAAGCGATTGATCTGGGATTAAATGTCCAAATAGAATTTTTAACCCAACACACTCTCCTCCATTTCAATCGTCTACCTCTGGAAAAGGAAAGATGTCTCACGATCGCTTGGATTCACCAAAATATTTTGTAAGTTTGGTTACTTTTGCAACAAATCTGATAAAAAACGTGTAATTTTTAAACTTTTTAGTTAGGTTTCATCTATCCAAAATGTGTGTATATGTGCATGGTGATGGATGATATGGGAATTCCTTGTGCACTTGAGCACACAATAACAGTTGTTTGTTTATATCTATGAAAATAATTACCAAAGAAATCTGTATATGATTATCAACCAACTCTGGCTAACTCAAACACTATAGTAGCACATTCTTTCTGTATTTTCTATAAATGTGATTATAAGTACATGATGTAGTGAATATATGATGCAATTTGGAAAAACCTATTGGATGTCGGACTATGTTAGCATTTACACTACTGGTTTTGTTTCAATTGTTTTTTTTTTTTTTTTGATCACCTGGAACATAAGCCAGTGGGTCGCTATTGAATGCACACAATACAATCCATACAAAATAAATGACCATTCAACAACTCACCGTATCCCCTTGTACAGGAGTGTACCGTTGTAACCCACAGTTGATCAGCGCGTCATACCCGGCACAGTGTTCATGGAAGTGCATTTACGCGGTACGCTTAAGTTGACGTGCTGTTCGTCACGTTTAGAACTGAGTATGCGCAAACTGAAAAGCAACAAAACAAAACTATCGTTTTGCTTTAGATTTTGCTAAAATATTCCTAGGAAAGATTTATGTCAAACTGGTACTAAGTGAGAATAATTATGTTCCTCTATACACGATATTAATAAGTTTTCATAAGGATTTTCATTTTCAATCTCGAAAGGGATTCAAACATGTTGCAGAGTGGTTCATCACAAATCAACAACTCTGCATCCAATGCGTCCGCATATTGTTATCATGCTTAGGTGGCTAAAGCCACCCTCGCGGGGATATAAATACGCGGACACATTGATGCATCGTTGTTGATCTGTGATAAACCACTCTGTAACATGTTTTAATCCCTAATTGTAATGATGTCACATTCAATAAGCAAAATCGGCATTACAGATTTGTGATGCATTGTGGCAAGGTTTTGCAACTTTTTAGGACTCCTGACCTTTGACAAATCAACATTATGGTTTTAATAATTATGTGTTTAGAACTATTCCAGCCATATAACCAAAAGAACTATATGCCATAAATTATTTGAATAAAGTAAAACTTGTTTTCAATTTTTAAATATCTAAAACTATCTTAGAACTGTTTTTCAAAATTACCAAAAGGCAATTTTCCTGAAATATTGACGGGTTCAAAGGTCAGGAGTCCTAAAAATATTACCGGAAGTTACAATGCCGATTTGGCTTGCTGCTGCCTACTGGCTGTCCCAGGTGACCCCCGAAAACAAAGAACTTTAAACCGAATGACAGGCAGGGGTGTTCCCAGACCATTTTTAATGGGGGGGGTTTAGTCCGTGTTGCTGACAAAACTGTCCGTTTGCTGACACAATTTAAAAAAATATCCGTCTCGCCACGCTCGCCCGATAAATATTAGTTTATCTAGCTAGCGAGCCGGAAAAGTTTTGAAAATTTTTTTAGCGTCGGTTCAAAATTGTTCAATTATACTCTGTTATACTGCATATAAAGGGAAGTGATATGTCAGGGACAAAATATGTTATTACATGATATTCCACCTACATCTTATTTTACATTAATACCAACAAAATTCTGCAATGGGGTGCCCCACCCCCTCCCCCTCTCCCCTCCCCGGGACAGCCCTAATGGCAGGTAGTCTTGAAACTGACCAAGTGAACATCCAACTGGTTTTCTCAGATGCAGCACATACAAGGAATGGAATTAAAAAAATGATTGGGAGTTATGGCATTTTCTAAGATTGTTTTATTATAATTTGAGTCAATAGTCAAATTTAAAAAGTAATAAACTATTGATAAAAAGAGAGATGTTTTACACATAAGTATTTGTTTTGAATCTTTGTGTATTTATGAATATGCATTTGGTGCAAAAGTTTTGTTGTACTAGCAATTTCTCCTTACCATTTTTTCAAGACTTATCTAGATAATGACTGAACAAAACTATTTGATTTAAGTTTATGACTCATAGGAAGTGCCTACTTACCTCTATCCAATGTTGGGATGTACAAATTGCTTATGTCTTGCTACAGATACAGAACCTCCCAAAATAATCACCCAGTCTCTATGACGGCACCCTCAATTCCATCTCCCGCTTTTGTCCTACCTTCCACAAAATGCAGCATCTTGCAAGGAAGGAATGGGTTGGGATTCCAACATGGAGTATAAAGGTAAGCAATCTATGAGCCATAAAAAATAGTTTTGTTCAGACTCATACAGAATATTGCTTCCCTTTAAATTAGTTACAACATCACCAGTCTAGTACAGATAGCCGGGGAGGTCCAACAAAGAGACAAGTAATGAACAAAAACACAGCAAGTAAACTTGCGTCATCCCCCTGGCAAGATGGCAGTCTGGAACATGACCTCAGATGACCTTTGACCTTGGTCCATGACCTTTGACATCATCCACACATGAAGGAACCCCTATTGCACCTTAACCCCAAGTCTGGTTTAAATCGGACTTAAACATTTTGAAGGAGACACGAAAAACGAAAACCTAACCAAAACCTAACCAAACTGGAACACACACATACACATACGGACATTCGCACCCTCGCAATATCCCCCTCTGCTTTTCAAGCCAGGGGGATAAAAATAGAACATGACTGGGCGTAAATTTTTACGTACCTCGGAGACGCCATTAAATTCAGAGATTAGAACCCGACCACAGCACAACTGCCCTAGCACAATGCTCCCGACGGGACTCCACATTCCGATGGTATAAAGACGTGAAGGTTGTTGCCAAATGCCACTAAACAGTCTTGACAATTTCGAGCAAAGAAACCCCACATTGAAACACCCAAGAATTTGCCACTTTATGAGTACTATGAGCAAAAACCGAGGTGTTGCTATCAACATCGGAGGAATCTAGAACTACAAAAAAAACTGCCAAGGTAGCCTTTGCAAATGCCCCGTGAGGGGCTGTGGTAGTGATGAAGAACTCTGGAGTCGGGCCTAAGGGAACACATTCTCATTCTCCTAACATACCATTTGAGTGACTTGACCGAGCACCATACCTTATCCGACCCAACTGATGAGTGCATAGATGTCTTGGGAAGGTAAAAGGGGGAAGCCGATAAGGTACTACCTATTTAGCGAGTAAATCTGGCCGAAAAGAATAACTCCTGAATCGGAGGTGTGAAGTTCAAAACGCCGCCGCCCAAAGCTGTGAAACAAAAGGAAACAAAGTCTTACAAGTGAGTTCCAGCAAAGAGGCATCTTCCAGGGGTTGGCAGAAAGATCCCACGTTGGGATGATCTGACATTAAGGAGTTCGAGTATTAAACATACCTTCCAGCAACAGGCATATGATATCATAGTCATTACGCCTGGAGCTGTCAATGAAACTGCGATGAATAGACTGAATCACCAATTTGTAGTTACAAACTGTGGCCACCTTCAGTCCGGAAATCAAATCGCTCAGTAAGGAAATCTGCAATCTGCCCTACAGGGGCTCGGGTTAGAGAAACATGTCTCGCCTGGCACCACCTGAAGTAGGGAGCCAAAAGTGCAGAAAATGTTTTGAGAGTTGAGGCTCTCCTCCATCGGTGGTGAGATCGGCTTTCCTTGAAAGGCTCCTTTCCTGGCAATGTTGCCGTTTAGGTGCTCCATCCCCAACTGGACGCGCCTGGGCTCAGGCTGACAGAGAAGATCTGGCATCTGAGGTAGCAGCCAAGAAACCCCCATGAGGAGGTGTACTAGTGGCCAAAACCGGAGGTGCCTGGGTCAAAACGGAGCCATTAGGATGACGTTGCAAATTCTCCAAAATCATGCGGACTACGAATGAGAGAGATTGGAGGAAAAGCATAAGCCATCATCCCGGCCCAGCTGATGGACACAGCATCGATAGGGTAGCTAGGTGTCTGGATCATTGAACTGGGTTCAATACACCAGAAGATGTGATTGGGCCTTCGAGTAAAGAGATTATCAACAAATAAAGATCGAGTAAAGATCAATTGTCGCTCTAAGATTTGTGGAGAAAGGGCCCAATCTGCGGGGCCTGCCATCCGGTCCCCGTCCCACAAATTTGTTTATGCCTCACCACAAGGCTGATTTCCCTACTGGTGCCCAAGAATAAACATCTAAGATTATGCTGAAAATAGAGTGGGGTCCGCGTCCCCCTTCTGTTTATGTAGGCTACAACATTTGTGTTAATGACAGGATAAGCGCCTTGCAGCTCTGAAAAGTTTGGTCCTGCTGATGATACTACAAGACTAAAAATCCCTTTCACAGGAGATCTGTTGGCAACAATGCCTTTACAACATACGGCCCACGTATTTTGAAATTCCTTACCTCATGATCCTTTGGGTTAGTTGATACATGTTTCATAGCGCCTATACTTTATAAATAGGCGCTTTACAAAGGGATGGGATGGTATGGGGTGGGATGGTGTGGGTGGGTGGGTGGTTGTTGGGTGTGTGGATGGATGGATGAGGATGGATGGGTGGGTGGGGGGTGGGTGTGATGGATGATGGATGGGTGGTGGGGGGTTTGTTGTGATGGGTTGTGTTTATGGTGGGTGTGTGGGGTCCCATTATAATTCCTCTCCCTGAATCATGGTGTAAACAAATGGTAGGGAGACGGGAGCCGTGCCGATCATTTCTTTCTGTGGGCCGAATTTGGGTCCTTCTCCATCGACAACTGTCAAACGGTCATTTTATTGGGGGATGCGACGGTGGAGGGGCTGGGGGGAGGGGGGCTCGCCCCCTGCTGATTATGCACTGCCCTCGCTAATTTGGTGGTTGGGGTAAAAACAGTTTGGACCATACTATGTCTGTATTTATAGAGAGATCAAAAAGGCTGAGGGTTCTGGTTAAGGTGCAATGAGCGGATTTTGAAACACCCAAATATTGTGTCCTAAATAGTATTTTCATATAGATTAGACCCGCAATTAGATTTCATACGAATTATTTTTGCTACGAAATGTCTTAAAGGTGCGTGTTCCAACGTCTTTGGGAACCCCGCCCCTGATTTACCCGGAACGTATAATCGATTCTTGAATATCAGATAAAGGCAGTATTTTTCTCATTGTCGTCCGAAATTTGCGTCCTCAAATCCATTTCATTCCTCAGATATAAACAAAAAACGCCGTTTTATGGTTAACCATCATCGTCGCACAGTATTGAATAGGGCTTTGCAACTGCATTATTGCGTCTACCATCAAACCGCAAAGTTTGTTTCCCACGGTACTTGATGGGTGTATGTGCAAGTGCCCGGCTCTCATATCAGTAAAACACAATACACATAATCGGAACAAGCACCTTTAAAGGAGAATCTGTATCAATAATCACTTCATAATATACGCGTTAAAACAATATGACAGAAAAAAACACATCTAGTGGTTTCAATGGAAAACGGAATTAATATAACCCTAAAACAAATTAAATCATTTTGTCTGACATGCGCATTTGAAATTCCGCTCTAACTGTACATGGGATATGTATTTGAAGCTATGCGATAACGGACGGCACAGTAGCGTCATACATCTTCACGCGTGAGGCTTTCATAATGTGTATTTCCATTCATGTATGAACCTAAATGCCGGTCGTTCGCATAACACGTTATACACTAGGGCGATTTTTAAATAGTAACACATGGCAGACTTAGATGGTTTTAATTCATTGTTAGTGTTATGTAATTCCGTTTTTCTATGAACCCTCGATAGTGGTCAATAATTATTTTAATTCGTTTATATTGTTTAAATATTATTCGTTTGTACGGCTTCTCCTTTAAAACATAAAAACAGGGTGATTTTGATATCTTTAAACAAGCTGAATTCGTATTTGCGCCTATCAAATTAGAAATTCACAATTTTCGTACAAAGCAACATTTGTCAGCTTAATCTTTTCAGAGGGGGATATTTTTGATGGAAAGCTACATCAGGGCAAATCATTACTTTCAATTTTTTAGGGACACCTGATATGTGAATTCTCTTGTGGCAAACCTTTAAAGTGACAGGAGGAGATTAAATTTTTCTCTAAATTGCCTCTAAAATCAATTGTAGACCACCTACCAAACGTTTGGAAGGGAGGCAGGTCAGGTTGTTATGTAGCCTCACATTTTTGTGATTGAAAATAGTATTTTAGTTTATTTTCTCATTTAATTTGAGAGAGATTTATCGTATATTATAATTATAGTTTTATTAGAAAGCATGATTGGTCAAGGACCAAATTACCGCATTTATTACAATTAAAACATTGATAATAGTAACACGTAACTGCATAAAAGGGTTTGCACTTCCGTTAGTGCATAACGGGGGGGTTCCTAGGGACCCCCCCCCTAATAAACCATTTCCTAAAGGATTGTTTAATTGAAATCCACCACATGTTAAAGGCCTTCAAATACTTCAACAATAAAGAAATAAAAACTCAGAAAGTTTTCAGTAAAAAATTAGGGCAAAACAGGATTTTAATTTCGCGTCAAATGTGCAAAAGAACACTAATTTGTTTCTGCTTTTCTACGGCATTGCTTCACCTAAGACTTGTGCTTGATTGCTTTAATTGGTGAAGAAGAACTAGATTTTCCATATAAAGCACAAACATAAATTTCTCATGCCAAGTTTATATTTTTTAGGGTTACTTTTAATAAGTTACCATAGGGTTTCCTACAGTTAATCGCTACATGATGTATTTAAAATCTAAGGTTCCAATTGCCTACTATACTTTGCAACAGATTTTTTTAATTAATTATTTATATTCAAATCACAGTAACTCTACTAAGATTTTTCATTTTTGTCATGGGCCTTCCGTTTCGTGCCTAAGGGGGGTGGGGCTCCTAGGTCCCACCTAATTAACGCAAAAACGACGCGATGGGTATTTGAATTTTTTTTGCACCAATGCAGTCCATGCAACTAAAGTTAGACAAATACAAACAATATAAACCAAGATATTTCAGCGTTAAAAATCGCCGGCTGAAAAACTAAGTTGGGTACCTAGGAACCCCCCCCCCCTTATGCCGTTAAGTGTTTAAAATCCTTTAAAATATATGCCAAAAATTTATAAAACTAGCACACATAATTCAAGGAACAAGAAATTGCACCATTAGATTACTACTACCCAAACATACAGACATACCTCATATGTGCTTATCACAAAGCTTCACACAGCCAACATACAACACCAACACATCGCCACACACCATACAGATTCCACTCATGTTACACAACACACGCACACCCATGCACAATCCCACACACACATAAAAAACAAGCTCACAACCACACACCCCTGCATTACAACCTTCACATACAAAATACACAATACATATTCACCCCCCCCCCCAAATAAAATGTAATACAAAATAGCATTTGCATAGCCTTGCATTGAAATTCCAATAGATAATTATTTACATATCTGGTTACAACAAATGAGCCACATGAAGGGGTCATGCAACCGAATATCATCCAAAGTCAGAGTTAATAATGAAAACAAAAACATTATTTTTTAATAATCTATGAATAAGGATGGGACTTGTTTTGAAACGGCTGGCCCTACACCGAAGATGGGAGAATATTTTGTGGGCTTTGCGAGATGCGAGAATGACTCTCTAGTCTAGTAGGGGTAGAAGATATTTTGTCCTTGCTGTATAGCAATACTTTTTGGCAAACTGAATGCAATGGTCTTCCCTCCTAGTAACAGGGTCTCAAGCTTACAATCACCAAGAGCTTTGTTGTAAGTCGAGAACTTATAACCAAGGATAATTCTGCATGCACGTCGTGCAAGTTGCTCGAGACCTCTCACTTGTTTATTGTGAGGATTAGGATTCCAAACCACATCAGAGTATTCAAAAAGAGGGCGAATGTACCCTTTATAAACTGTGATCAATCATTTTACTAAAACCAATTTCTTTAGCATTTTAAGCATATAAGTTACGGTTTGTTTTTGATGATAATTTTCTGAAATATTTTTGTCCCAATGAAAGATCATGTGTTAGCCAAAATCCCTAGAATTTCGCTTGGTCAACAAAAACTAAGAGTACAACCATTGATATTTAATTCGGTATTTGCGGGCATATTCCTTTGAAACATATCTGGAGGGCCTGACCACTTTGTAGGGTTTAAGCTCAGCTTATTACTTTCAGTCCATTGATGAATTGATCAAGTGTCACTGAAGCTGGTTTGCTTGAGGATGGACACAATTTTTCGCTAGGTCAGGTCATCCACATATTCCAACAAAAAATAGGGTAGGGTGTTTGGTACTGCATACTTATTATTACCTGAAACACTATAGGACATAACTTGGTACTGAGGTAGGACACCTCTTAAAATGTCTAGTCTGAAGGGTTGATTGTAACCCGGGGGGCCAACTTGTATTCCAAGTGGATATCATGCTCGGGCATGGACTATCAAAAAACGCCTTACCCTAAGCGCGTATGTCACTTGGCAAGAAAACACCCTTTAATTCCCCCTTTACTGTCGTCTATTTCCCTCCCTTCTCTACCCTAAGCAACGTATTCGGTTGATTTTGCTACCCTCTAAACAAGTACTTGGGATTGATTTTGCTACCCTAACAAGGTTTTGGTGTAATTTTAAAACCGACTAACAAGTAATTTGGCATGACAGTTTAAAAATACACCCTAAACAAGTAGTGTTGACATCATTTTGCTTCCCTAACGAGTACCTTTATAAAAATGTACCTGTAACACTTTACAGGCTAAGCTTTTATTGGAACTGGAACTGAAAAGGACATGTTACACATGATTCATTGGAGTTTTTTATTTCACCTTTTGTGTAAAAGCATCAATTTGCGCATTATTACAGCCTAATCAGTTTAAAATTGAAAATTTAACTCCATTAATTTAAAATTTCAAGTTCCTTTTAAAGGGGTCCCTATTTCTTAGGAAATTAATGGTCTTTCGGGTGTCTACTTGAACGATTTTGATTGAAATTAAATGAGAGACAGACCCAAATTCGTTTCTACGCACACAGGCCTACATCTAACGCTATTCTTAGCGTAGAATTAACACGCGAATAACGCAAATGAAATTGAACTCAAAATTATAAATGCGTATATATGTAGGAGACGGCAACGACATAGAGAATAAGCTAATAGGCTGAAAAACGGTTGTTTTTTTTAAATCACTGGGGAATCTACCATCTGAAATGAGAAGAAAATCGGGAAAAAACCCACTATTTTCTAGCACTTTCAATGTAATTTTTGAAAGTAACCAAAATATTACACCTACCACGTATTTTTGGCTGTGACAAGCATCCCCTATTTTGAATTTTGGACGATTTTGATACCCTAACAAGTACGCGCGTACATCGCCTGATCTCAAAAAACCCCCCTAATTACGCGTTTTGTTTTGGTACACGAGCATGATATCACCTTGGGGAATACAATGGCCCCCCGGGATGATAACAACACACTGCATGCGGGTTGTGCAGAAAGTCGCCACAAAATTACCAGGGACCGATGGATCCTAGCGACTCCAATGCGAATGAATGTCTCAATTATCAGATTATGGTCCACCATATCAAACGCTTTTGAGAAGTCCGTAAGAACCACCGTCCCAACATTGTGGCTTTGTCAGCACCTTTATGCAAAAAAATGTGAAAAAGACAACAGAGAATGTGCAGTACTAACACCTTTAACATTACCAAATGTTGTAACTTAATCATTTTTTCAGCAATATCTTCTAAATCCATCAGTAATAAAGGTTTCAGCTTTTTGCAAATCAATCAGCGAGTGATATTTGGTCTGTAACTTATCACATTGTGAGCGGAATTGGTTTTGGGGATGGGCACAACGATGGCTTTTTTCCATGATAGGAACGGACACATCAGCGTAAGATGAATTTAAAATATTACAGAGGGGAACGCTGAATTCGGATGCAAATTCCTTTTATATTTTAGGTGAAAAATCCCATCAGGGCCACTTGACTTAGCGGTTTTGAACTTTTTTAACTGACATATATACATCCCAAGGATAGAGGTCAGGGTATTGAATAAGCAACATGGAAGAAAAGGTTCTAAGCTGGCAACAATGAGTGGTGGAATGCAGAAGTAAAGAACCTTAACAAAGCACTCATGACTATAATTAGCAATCTTACCGATGGTCTGAATCATCTACACCAGGGATTGGAATGTGCAGTTGAATTTGTCGTTGCCCGTCATAATACGAATCTATTGATGCCATCTTTACGTGGATCAACGTGTTGTAAATTGGCGCACCGGTTAGCATGTAATTGATTTTACATTTAGCAATTTTCACGTTTCACAAGATTACGTAATTTCTTAAACTCACTGCTATTGCCCGATGAAAAGGCCTTTTGGCGCAAGCTTATCAACGAAGACTTAATTTTTTTTGTTTATCCAAGGTGTGTCGTTACTGTGACATTTTCATAGTGAAATTGGAGACATTTCTCATACAGGAAAGTACTTTGTTTACTATAAAAGAGAGAAAGGGGAATACCCCTAGTTTGTTTTTGCTCAGTGCACCTGTTTAGATTGGCCTAAGGGAAGTGGGGAATTCCCCCAAATGTAAACTTAGAACTGAGTCAACTTGTTTATGCATTGAGAATCAAACATGTGAAATCGTAATTCCCCCATGACCGTTATATACACTTGCAAAAACTGGGGTGTTAAATTTTTAACACCAAGTCGGTGTCATCTGTTGGTGTTAGATTCGGGTGTTGAAATTAGGTTTTTTCACCACTCGGTGTTGCTGCATATTTTAATTATGATGTGGTGTTCTGTTTATTATTTGTTAGAGGCAGAGTTATAAATTAAAAGCACAAAATAACAAAATCAAGCATTTCTACTAAAATATCACACGATATATCCAATATAAATATAACACCAAAGAGTTGTGTTAATTAACACCAGAGGAGTGGTCCCGTATTGTCTCCAGTAGAGTGTTAAATTACACCAGTAGTGTCATTTGGCACCCGGCAGTGTAAAAAATCTTAACCCCATATTATGGTGTAAAATTACACAATCAGTGTCCTAGCATAACATTGTAACACCAAAATTGGTGTTAATATAACACTAACGTGGTGTAATCTAACACCAGCGGGAGTGGGTGTGTTCACACGTAATTGACTCCAGATGGTGTTAAAATTAACACCTCTGTGTAAAGTTAACACTCCAGTTTTGCAGTGTATGTGAAGTGATGTAATTCAGATATATAATTTATGTGAATTCCAATTGGTCAGCTAGCATTTACTTATATTTAATTATTTCCCCCATGTCGGCACTTAGTTGGTATATGTCTTACTCGTATATCCAAACGCGTACACAAACATTGAGCAGTTTCGGCCCGGGGGGGCCACTTGTATTCAAAGGTGGAATATGCTGCGTGAACAAGAAAAACGCGTAAAAAGGTATCTTTCTTTCACATTAGATGTCCGCTTACATTTATTAGGGTGTCAAATCATCAAATATGGAAAAAAGGGTAGGTTTTTTCTAAACCCTGAGAAATTGTGATGGTACGTGTAATACTCAAATTAACCAGAGATCAAAAATATTGTAAAGCAATGCCAGATAATAAGGTATATTAACGACACATGCATTGCTTACTTGTTATCGTAGCAAACTTACAAACAATACTTCTCAAGTGTCGCAAAATCAGGCAAAAATACTGCTTAGGTTATATTTTTTAGTCGGTGGGGAAATATTTTGTTTAGGGGGCAGTTGGAAGTCCATATTCACGCATCATATCCACCTTTGAGAATCAAGTGCCCCCCCCCCGGGTTGGTTTTGTGTGTAAATACCAATGGAATATCTTTAGTTTATTAACCGCAAACGGAGTTAAGTGCTAATAATTCCGGTATGCATTACCTACCCAAATTCTCGATTATGATGAGCTGCTTAGGTTGTGAAAATGTTTTGACATTGTTAATGGTCATTTAAAGTTAACGCTATGAAAAAATGTACTGATCCGGAGTCTAGTATGATAAGGGATTTATGCGGGCCGGGTCAATTCTCAACACTATTGTAGTTGAAATATAATATCTTATATCATTTTTAAGGAGCGTTGGTAAAACAATCAAAAACCCAAACCTGAAAACCAAGTGAAGGCATTTTATACCGTGCATAAGGCGTGTACTAGGCCGATATGTTATGTATACCATGTGCGTGAGAATGCTCAACATGTGATGCATGGGCAAAGGGTATGTGGCAGGCAGGGGCAGGCAAGCGGCAAATATGGGTGGTCTTTCTTCCAAGTCCTTGGCCCTGAGTCCTTACAACATTTCACCGCCATATCGGTACATCATGGTATATTACACATTGTTGTGGGGACTGTGTGTGCATATAACCAAGCCATAACGATGCGGCCCGGGTGGTCGCAATGCCCTGACTCAGAGTTACCAACAGATCGCTGGTGTGAGGAAGAATAAACATTAATTATAATTGTATATTTTTCATTGGCCACAAAATAGAAATAGTTGTGGGTGTAATGGTGATTGGCTGTATTACAAAGGGCTATTTCGCCAGTACAGGAACAGGACTGGACTGAATCCTCAATGATATGCACGTGAAAATTTGCAATGTTTAGTTTTTTTAATTGATAGGGAGATTTTATTTAATGCGCATATGATTTGCTGACAGTAGGAGGAGTAGAGTTTGGCCGACTGTGATCATAGTACCTACCACCCAAATTCTGTTGTACTAGGTGGTACCATGAGGTTCGAGTTGGCCTTTTATTTGGTAAGGTACGCATACCGGAATTATTGGGCCAGCTTGACCCCCTTTACGCAATAAATTTTATTACACTGCCATGGCATAGTAATTTGATTATATAATGTACAATAGGATGCAAGAGGCCTTGGCTGGTACATATATCGATCGCAATCCGGTCCCATCTGACAGATCGATATTTGATTGCGAAACTCTCAAAACTAGATACAGTATTTCATTGGTTGGAGACTCTCAAACTGGTATTTCTGAGACTCTTAAACTGGACATTTGCTTCGATTTGCGCGACTCCTAAAACTGGGTTGACCAAATAGAAATGACATGGTTAAGTAACCCCCGCTGCTGCTCTCAAACATGCAAAAATAAACAATCAAATTAAGACACTCCAGTAAGGGATGAACGCATAACTGGGGAGTTTCTATTTTTGACCTAGAACTAATATAATAACTTGAAAAATAAAGAAAAAAATAAATAAAAGAACTTCATCATCGACAACAACAAAAAGTATGGTTACACGCACGTTATGTTTAAAGTGAACGGAGGAGATTTTTTTAGGATACAAAGTTCTCGCAAAGTGCAAAGGCAGATTGTAGCCACCTACAAGAACGTCGAAGGTTTATTGGAAACAAAGACCAAAGAAATAAACAGCAAACCTTGTTTGACTTGCCTGACTATCGTAAGTGGCCCCATAGAACACCGTGCTTATTGACTTGTCTGTAGTGCACGACAGAAACAGAAAGTACTAAATCATCATATGATTACATAAGACGGCGTATTCGGCTTCTTGATTCTCAGGTGTTGATCTAATACATTGGAAAGCCTTCAAAAATATGCAAAAAACCGAGGTTTGAAAAAATGGGGGAGCTTTCTGTCTGGGAAATCTACTCAGTCTCTGAAACACCGTTTCCATTGGGACCGATTGCCGTGAGACTAGTAAAAGTAACTTCTTCCGTGATGAACGTTTTTTTTTAATTGGCATCACATTCCGGTAGAGACTTCCGTCTACAATAACTGTAGCAGTGCAATGCGTTTGTAAATGAATAGGGATCCGAAGCAAAAAGGTTCGCAAATATTCGCCGTTTTTCTGAGCTAACTAAAAATTGTTTATATCATCCTCGCTCGTAAAAACATGGGCACACACATTACCTCAGAAGGTTCTTTTAATAGATGCACTAAAATTATAATGATTTAATTCTGAGATACACAATTCAGGGGAAATCCTTCCACATATAATTGGATAGTTCCACAACAGTGATGCACGGCAATACTCAGCACATTACTTCAACATGTGAAAGCAAATTGTAGATGTATATGTGTTTCTTCCTAAGCCTTTTTTGCAAATCACTGTTGATGATCGTATTATTAAGGTCGTTTAGTAACAACTTGGGTGAGTAATTTTATCTTGAGTTGTATTGTGAATTCAGTGAATTTGCTGCTAACACGTTTTTGGTACACTCTTCTGCCAACCTAAAATAGCCTGAGCGGGGTCCATAACGAAAAAAAACGTCCATTCCGATTAAAGAATGCGTCTGATTTGCTCGCTATATTTTAGGGTTTGCATTGCGAACTTAGTGAGAACGAACTGAGCTGGGACCGAATTGACAGTGAGACCGACTTGGAATGGGACCGAACTGACTGGGACTGAATTGACGGTGAGAACCGAATTGGCATGGGACCCAAACGCGTGGACCAAATTCCCGGAATTGACGGTGGAGACCGCAATTGGCATGGGACCGAAAACTGGTTTGGGGGAACGAATGATCGACCGGCATTCGAAATTCCCATGCCCAAATCGGCAGGTTCGTTGTCCTCCCCCAACCTGTAAAGGTTATCACCGGGAGGTCATTCCAGGTCATCCATCCAGGATCGTCGCGTCCATGGTCGTATGGTCCGTATTTGCTGGAAAAAAGTGTGTGAGATTAGCGTTATTTTAGGTTTATTTTTCAAATCTTAGTGTGAATCTTCAGAAAACTGTCAAAGGATCGAGGAGGAAGGAGGAGGAGGATGCGGCTACGATGATGGCATAAGTTACGAAATATACGAGTTTCACTTCACACTGTAATGTTAGTCCCAACAGTGAGTCTCGCACACTACCACTGACTTCACATAATGCATAGCCATAGCCATAGCTAGTCCTGGAGTGATGATCATGACTAGATGTCTTAACTTTTGGCTGCTGTCTATCATGATATCTAGTCATGTTCATGTAATGTTCAATTGGAGAGATTCCCGCCTTTTACTTCAGGCGCACCGCCACAATATTCATGGGCGTAACAGTTCCATATATATGCAAACCATTCAAAATTGAGAAAAACACAATCAAATGACCAAATAAACTGCACCGAGCCAACACAAAAAATTACATAACCAGTAAACTATATACACAAGTTAAATACAGCATGCTTAAGGTGCATGAAGCTGAGACGATAATACAGCTACAGTTACATGTACACAAAGCCAGCTCAGCTCAAAGAATATGGTATTGGTTGCGTATAGGCACCAGGATGGCATGGCACACTAGAGTGTATGATAACCATGACATATTACAATGCTCTACCAGCACATAGTTAGACCTGGCAAAACTATCTAACACAATTAGGGAAAGGAGGGCATTGCCACCATCAAAAAACTATACTTCTGCCTAATCCATTCTTAAAGATGACTATTAATACATGTAACCAGTATATTGTTGAACAAAAAGCATAATGTAAAAAATATGTAATAGTAAGCAGAGCAACCTGCATCGACAACATCAATTTCTCATTGAGCAGCAACGACTTTGCACACATGCAGGGCATAACACATCTTTCTAGTAATTTCCTCCACAATTCTTATATTGGAATTGGTATAGTGATGCGCCTACCAATTGATTTGTAGCAGTCAAGAACTAATGGAGTGTAAGAATATCACATTCATCAGTATTATCAACCTCAGCCCCGGGTGATTATACTGCAAGGCCGTCCTGAGACGTTTCAAGTAGTAACCTCTAATACGATCCAACTTGAGCATCTTAAATAAATGGTTCACATTTCAGCCTCTTTTTCACATAGTACACATTTTCTCCACTTTATACGGTTGACTTTTTGCATTACGAGGTTGTGTGTAGTAAAGTGCCAAGCCAAGATACCCAGACAGCTTCTGCACTGTTCCTGCTCTAACTTTACAGCTGCAAAGTGGCTTAAATGTTCATTATTTGCAATAAACGTTATATTGTATGCATTCTTGAGAGTCCTTCTGCATCATGTGATACACCATGTTTCAGATTAAAATTCACATTATGAATTTTCAGGTGAAACTTACCCTTGTTGTGTCCACAATGGGCTGCCAAATTTTGCAGCCTGTGGACATGTTGACATGAACTTTCTTGGGAACAAATTGTAGCATCGGTTACAATTGGTAGACAATATTCTACATACTCTAGAGATGCTATGTAAATTTCAATAAGAAATTATTTTTCTTTTGATTTAGGAAATATACATCAAAACATTCAACCTTAAATGGCATTGGAACTCCACAGAACGTTTTTGTAACTAGGCACGCAGAGTTAATGGGGGGGGTCAAAATTTTTAAAGATGATGCCATAAGTTACAATATTGGAACTATAGCCATAGAGCATGATAGTACAAAACTGAGTATATCTGCAATTTCGGGGCATGTTAGACGATTCATTAAGGCTTTTCACACTGAGCGTGTGATCGCTTTTGCTATCGAGTCGCCGTTTTTGTTTGAAGACTAGTGGCAGCCCGTTTCTCTGATATAGACGCGCATTCGCAATCGCGCCTTCGTTACGATGTAAAATTTTTTGTCCAAAAGGAAGGATTTATGAGCTGTTGCTACTCTCACGACATACTTCTTCTTGAGGCATTTTACACATTGGTTGTAGTTGACTTTTTAAATGTTGAGTACATGTACATGGGCCATCTTTTAAATGGTATATGGGTCACCTTAGTTTTTGTTTTCCGCACAGAAATTGTGGGTTTTCCGTTCATGAACTTGAACGGACTGAGTAAGGGAATTCAACAACGCCGGATTGACTCTTACGTAAGTGCAATTATTGGACGAATGTGTGATGTTATTTGAGGAAGCACCACACTGACACGCGATATGTGTGTCCGAGGTTTGCGAAGTTATTATAATGGACTTTTGTTGGGCTGGTTTGAAGTCATATAGCGATCGATCGCAAAATCGATCGCTACCGGCTCAGTGTAAAAGCCTTATGATCAATCTTATTTCATTTCACATTTACTAATCGCCCTCATTTCTCTAGTATAAACGACATTACATAAGTCAATCGTTATCACGGATCCCGACAAGAATATCTCCAACATACAGACTTAATATTTATTTTCAATCGAAGAAAACAAGATTGCAAGGAGATAAGTAACAAGTACAAGTGGTTCATGAAAATAATGTGGCCAATTAGGTTATTTTTCTTAGTGTAAATTGACTTCCACGCAGCACTGCGTCGTCAATATCACTTTATAGGGCGCTTTGCACGGCAAAGGTCATAGGTTAATCTTGGCAATAGCATGGGCACGCGGCCCTTTTGGTATCGTACTCGCGGCCAAAAAATCGCAATATCGCGATATTACGATATTATCTTGGCTTAATAATTCCACATTTCGACCCTCAATATGACAATGATAACCCATTCCACCAATTGTACTCTAAACCCCCGTCCTAAACCCTTCTTTACTAACCTAAACAACTTGGCGTTTTTATCTCCGTCAGAATTAGGTCCAATATTTTTCCAAAATACATCGTAAGTTTTTGACGAAATTTCTGAGCATATAATCAATGAGATTTGGGTCAAGGTGACGGGTCTATCAGTACGTCAGTTGGGGGGACATGTTTAAAAAAAAAACGCTCTCGGGCCTCAAAAGGGCCCGAGGTCAGAACTATCAACTTGACTATATCCAAAGACTTGACGGTAGAGAAAATGCCAATCGCCATATTCCAACAAATTTGAAAAGGTTTTGGAACAAGACAGCTAATTATGCGAGTTGGTGTCCCTTGTTGTTATGTCTGGAGTCATGAGAATTAATGCGATGTGTTGTGGTGTTTTGTAAGATCACAGAAGATTACAGGGTCAGTGAAATGAGTGAATTAAAAACGATGATAAATGAGACAAAATGTTTCTTGCCTATGTCTTTGCCACCGTACGTTCAATTATGTCTTTTCATCTCATCTCCGTCGTCTGTCAATGCCTGGTCCGTCCAAATTTAGTGTTGGTTTTTTTTTACTTTGTTTAAAAAACCACAAAAATCATCAACGACTTGTTTACCGCTGCGGCACTCCGCTTTCCCCGGATCACGTATCTCCCTCACACTTCTCAATCGAGCGTGCTGCAATCACTGGCTGCAATGCACGGTGGAGATAAAAATTGCGCACGTGCAATTGATTTTTGGCCCTTTTGGGTATCACATCTTCCTAATTGCCGTTGCCGCCCCTAACCATCTCCGGACAGCTGTTTGGGGATTTCCCGGGGATTCCCAACAACAGCACTGAGAAAGGCGTTTGTAAACGCTGTATTTTTATATCAATCCTAGCCTCCACAAAGTAACACCGCCCCTTTTTTTTTGTCAAGCGACCATGTTTTTTTTTTTTTGTACCTACCGTCATCGACCAGAGCTCGATTTTTTAGGAGCCAATTGTGGAATGGTATTAATGAGACATTTAATCACTTACTCAGGGGGTTTTTTTTTGAAATAGGGAAGGATTGATTAAAAATATCCATTGCAAAGAGCAACAGTAACAATCTACGATGTTTACTGCAGTCCTGTACATAAGAATCCTCATTTATAATGGATATTACGCACTCAGCAATCGTCATTACTTGAAATTTATGAAGGAACTAATGAATTATCAATAAGTAGGCCGGAGCTTCTTGACGTCATTATTTAACCATATCATTCCAACACCAGCAAGGCAAGCGAATCGTGATATGCAACGTAATGTGGGTTAGTGGACAAATATGAACGATTTTATAATACCGCAAAGCTTGATCTCAAGATTATTTATAATGCGACACATTATGTTCTTTCTTTCATCACAAGATTTTCCTTCACATTTCCCTTCAATTTCTTCTAAGCTACACTTACGATCCCCCCACCTTTTCCCTTTTTTTTTTCCCTTTTCTTTCGCCCAGGCGTGTCCGAGTGAACCCTTTTTTTTCCATGGACATTCCCTTTATGACGGCTCGGGTACCGGGCTGCGCCTTAGATTTGCCGCACGTGGACCGCAGAGGATGATTCGGTCAGCATGTCAACAGAACCTGTACAATGTAGTGTTCCTGTACAGTGTAAATCAATTCTCTTTGGTACAATGCTCATTAGCGTGGGCCCGACATCGTATTTAATAATTCGCAGGTACATTTGTACGAATAATGGCTGGATCAGTCGTCCTTCCTCAATGAAAATGATAGAACTGGGCATCAACAGATGAACATGAACGTACGTACACTATAGTTTTCCACACAGGTAAAATGCGAATATATGAATAGATTTTTTACTATGTAAATGTAGTCTGACCGAACTCTTGCAATATTACTCTCGCGAAGTATCGTCAGCCCATATCGGCCGGACCCTGGCGAAATATCGCATCAATGATATGAAAAATTAATCGCAATAATTATCGCCATCTCGCGATTATCGCACACCCTTAATGGGCAAAGTTGGATTGTTAGTCTTCCTTTTGGGGCTGAATCAGTGTAATAATACGATTATATCCTTACTTCGGATATTTTAACACTTGGACTATCTCTGACTTTATCCTGAGATTTTCAACCAAGTATGACGCGACGATGCAAAGACTGTACGATTTTCGCCGGTGATGTTCGCATGAGACACTATGAATATTCTTGTGTGATGATGTGATCTGGATACATCCACCGGCACCCGGTTACTGTTGTCGAATGAAACCGAACTTGAAGAAATAATTATGTCAAAGGCCAAGGAAAACCACACGAAATCTGCAGCAGCCTCGTCAAGTGAACAGGACAAGATGCTAAAATGTGAAGACGCTTCGAGAGCAGTATACTACCTTGAAAAGCAAATAGATGGAATGACCATTTCCGCAGATGCGAGATATTTAGGATGTCACAGCTTGACTATCCAAGGATTGTGCAGCTTTTTGTAGCTCGCTGCTTCTCAAAATGCTGATGATATGTTGTTCCCAAGATCAAGGTGTGTTCAGTCTCGCCATAGGTGGACGATTGTGCAGCAAGTTCTCCCAGCACCCAATGTCTATTTCAGGGTAGACATATCACGTACAAAATCGTTGTAGCGGGAGCATGGGTCGACCCAAATTTCTCTTGCCAGATTGTCAAGTTCAACATACATGATATCGTTCGGTAGACGGCCATCCTCCATTTGACGGACATGGCCAGCCATCGGAGTCGGCGTGTCTAAGAACTGTATAGATGGTGGGGAGGTCCAATTCGAGTAGAGCTCTGAATTGTGGCACAATCCTTCCAATGGACACTAGAATGCGTATAAAGCGCAGATGGAAGCTGTTGGGTTTCTTTCATGCATAGAGTATATGTAGTCCCATGTCCTCACTGCCTACAGTAATGCTGCTGATGATGCTGGGGGCGGTGGGGGGGGGTTGGGGGGTAGGCGTTGGAAACTGCTGCCTTTGTCTTAATGGAAGCTTCGGATTTTCCCACACAAGCGTTGTAAGCCGGGCAACAGTAGCTGCATATGTACCAATGCGTTGCCGATTCGCATCTGAGAGACAGAAGGTCACTGATGGTGGACCGTAGGGAGGTGAATTCCTGAACACCCTCAAGTAGGGTAAATTGTCGATGGTGATGACAGGTGGTTTTGAGATCTTGGGCGGAAATTAGTCTTCTTTAAAAATGATGACAAGTCCGGACGTCTTACCAACGCATGTGGAAGCGATCTATGGCAGCTGAAGTTCTGGTTGAGAATGTGAAGTAATGGAGCATCAGCAGTAAACAACCATGTCACGAATCCTAGCTGACGAACCTTTGTCTTAGGCTCTAAGGCGTGAAGGATTGAAGAGGACCATCAGAATGGTGTGCATGTAGAGGCCTTCTGTGGCTGTACGAATGCTGCTTTCAGAAGTACTGAAAAGAATATCCCAAAGAGCGGTGGGGCCAACACCACATCCTTGCTTAAACACCACTGCGAATGTCAAACTGCTCTGATAGGCTGCCGTCAAAAACATGTACCGTTGTTCATGTCAGTGTGGAACGATCTGTGATGCTCAGAAGCCTTGGTGGAAGCCAATCTTCTTAGGATTTGGAACAGTCAATTCCTGCTAACTAGGTCAAAGGCTTTGGTCAAGTCTATGAAAGCATGTAGCGTGGCTTCTGTTGTTCTCTGCACGCTCTGTTGTTGGCGTATGGAGAAGATATTATCGATCGTAGATATGCCAGCACGAAATCCGCACTGAGAATCAGGATACACCCTTTCAGCAGGACTTGAAGACGATCAACGCAACAAGCAAAAAATGTGAGTTTGTAAGCCCATATACAAGAGGGTAAATACCACTGTAATTGTGCCAATCCACTTCTTTCACATCTGTTTCTGTAGAGGGTGATGATCTTTGAGTCGCGGCATGTTTGTGGTACAGTCCTCCTCCCAGCATTGACAGAGACCTACATGTAGTGGGTGAAGCAGAGAGCTTTGGCAGCATTTGTAAAGGCTGGTGGTATTCCACCATTCCCCGGGGCTTTTCGGATGATAGAATGTCGATGGACATGTCAAGTTAATCCACTGTAGGTACAAGCATCTAGGTGCTCCTTGTGTAAGACTCGTGATCTTGTCAAGGGCTAGGTTGTACATCCTTTTCTGTAGAGTAAGCTCATGAAAAGGTGTTCCACCCCGCGCTCCATCTGCTTCCTTCTGTCTGTCTGTGCTGACTTCACCACTGGATGACTAGAGGGGCGCTGTTGTTGTGCACTGAGATGGCCCACAGCCTTCTTTATTCCATCATACATAGCTCTGACGTTTGCCCTTTCAGACGGTTTGTATGTCTTCGCTCAGCTCCAGCATGTATCATTGGCACACTGCCGTGCCTTCCGCGGATTTGCATTTCATACGTGCATATAGTAGATAACGTTCGTAATTTCTGATTGCATTTCATACTTGCATATAGTGATCGACGAGTCGTAGTCATGGCTTCTTTCTCCTAGGGGGTGTTAAGGATGTGACCCTTGCCCCCATTTTGTTGGGAAAGATCATGTGTGCCCTAGTTTTGCTGGGTGGGTGGTGACGTTTATGCTGAGGGGCTATCAAATTTGTAGAATATGAACCTCCATTGCTCCTGATATTTGTTCATTTATATTTTTATGCTTTTACCTACAGGCATTGGCTATTTCTCCAATTTTAGGTTTGAGTTAGTTTCATTGGTGTTTTTGGGTCTTTGGGCATAATTTCTTTTTTAATTTAATAGAGTCCTAAATGAGACATAATACCAACATTGAGCCGGCTTTAAATGTCACATTATGATGGCAGTTTTTAAATACACACAATTAGGTTCGAACACGGAAAAAATTGGACTGCGTGCGTTAAAATTTTCACTCTTGGAAATTCATTTTCACCCTTTGGAAATTTGGTAGCCAAGAGTGAATCACTCTTGGAAAAAAAATTAGATTCCATTAGTTTGTTTACTTTAAAAGGGCCATAACCACATGAACTCGTTTACATTATTGTGTAGTAATATGAAATTTGTGTCTGTGATTGGTAATGGCATATGTGGGGGTGTGTAGGTGTACAATGCATGCATTGTGTTATGTGTGCGTGTGTACATTTGTATGTGGTGGATTTTTTTCAAATCATTTTTTTTCATCATCATCATTTTATTTTATTGCCTATCATAAAAAATTACAACATCAAACAGAATGGGGAGAAGACAAGAGGCCAAATAGGCCAGAAGCGGCTTCCCCTTAAAAATCAATGTCAATGAAAAAAAATAACCTTTTATATTTGCACTATAAATACACTAAATAAACAACCATTGATATCAAAAACCAAAACGAACAAACAGCAAACAAACAACAAATCCCCCACCAAAGATCTTACTCAAATCCAACTCCCTACTTGTATACGAAATAATTAGGTGATTTTTGAGAAGAGGTCTAAACTGTTTGATTTGAGATTGTTGCATTTTGTTATGGTTTTGAGGTAAAGTATTCCAAAAATGGGACCATGATGCCCTACAAAAAACCCTAGCAGCCAAAGTATTTTGGTTTTTTTCATTACGTGATAGTCATTATATTTCTGGTTAAATTATGATGAGTACTATCTTTTGTAAAATATTTCTCAAATATTGGGTATGGTTTCAGTAACCTGTTTGCCCGCGCACCCCACCCCCGCCCCCTTTCTCC
>JAMKCH010001342.1:0-39106 GCA_023653785.1 Ophioderma brevispina
AGACGAGGGCTCTAAACGTAAAGTTTACGTCAAAGTTTAATTTGCGAAGTTTAACTTGTAGTGAGTGCCCGTGCGAACGCACTCGTGTTTTGTAAAACTTTAAGTTTACTCGAAGTTTAAACACTAAGATTTCTTATGGTTTAGTCGGGTTAGCGCGCTACCCCCTGTTGAGCGTTACAAGTTTACAAGTTTTACGGCCGTGTGGACAGGCTTATTAACAAGCTCGAAGTTTAGTGTGACCTCGCCATTGACGTAGGTGGGTCGCGCTTCCCGATCGCCATTATATTTATCACAGAGACGAGAGGACGGACTAAAAATGTGTGTTTGTTAGTACACTCAGACTGGGCCTTTGGCGTGGTTGAATTATGCGAACATTGTTATTATGAATAGTTATAGAAGAAGACAGTGATTGACAAGTCATAAAGTCACCAAAATGGCGATTTGGCGAATGTTTTTACGGCGCGACTTACCACCAATTATGTATTCAAAACGGGATTTTTAAAGTTTTAACATTACACAAAATGATTACTATGTTAGAAAACCAAGGGGATCCTTAATAACGCTCTTGATTGTGGGTTTAAGCTAGCACCGGTAATAAGCTTAACGGTCCGGCTCTAGCTTACTTTCGAACAGCTTCGATGGGCCGGCCTGGTGTTACGCCTAATTCGCAATGGCAACCCTAAATATTACGAGAAAACAGACGGCAGACTTTATCGAAAAAATACCATTTGAAAACGTTCATCACGGTTAGATTAGAAGTCCCTAGTTTACGCGTACCATTCGCCATGATTTCAGTTTCGCGGGGTATTTTTGGAGCCCTGCTGTGGGTCACCGGTAGTAGCGTGTATTTACTCAGGTTCTTATCAAAAAAGTCGGCATTACTCTGATTAACTTTTCAAGTTGTCGGTGATAAAACCCGTGTGAGTCGTGCGAAGTTTACGGATTAAGATTTAAAAAATTTTAATATCGATGTAGGTTGATCTCGATTGATTACGCTCCGTCTCTGAAAACATGACTAAAGGACCCTTTGAATAGGTAACAAGTGCAGTAAGGTACATTCAGGAAGGTAGGGCCACTTCAAATCAATTAAAGGTGCATTTGTTCGCTAACATTCCTCATTTTTGTTTAGGGTTCATTAGATATCCGAGAAAAGATTTATTCAAAATGTCAGTTGATTTTGATGAGGCTGTTTGATGTTATTAACAAATGTTTATATCAACAGTGCCTCTGAGGCCAAGGCCACTGCGTCATAATTTATATCCTGTTACGGAAGAAAAAAAACCAAAATGGCTTTAATTTCTTCCAGAGTAGATCGGAAAGATTTTGCAAGTTCTTATTAGGCAACAGGCTATACTTTAGGCTAACGGGTCAAGAGATTGTAAAAATCTCAACTCCTTGGGTAAAGTCAAGGGGGAACGAAGGCTGGGATCACGGAAAAGAAAAGGCCAATGTGTTGAAGTGTTGCGTTCATGTGATATGACTTTCAAAAGAATGTTTATAAATAAGATTAACCCAGTAAGAACAAAAAGAAGTAGTAAACCTTTAAGTTAGCTTGGGAAAAGAGATAGCTGAAAAACAATAAACTTGTTGGCTGAATAGGAGAATTTTATGCGTAAATTAAAACAAATTGTGGAAACATTATCATCATCATGGAACTTATGTAATAATTTTACTGAAGTACGTATGATGGAAGATTCAAAGAGAGTCATCACCCTCATTCCAACTCCCACCCCATCCCCACTACTTTGCCCATTCCTTACACATCTCTCAACTCCCCTCTATTCCACTTTTACTCCTCTTCCTCTCGTCAGTCTTCAACGCCCTTCTGACCTTCCAACTATTTCTTCTCGTGTAGATCTTTGATTTGTACCTAGTTGTAAAGTGTTCAGGTCTAGGCAAAATCAAGCCTAGTTTAAGTCGGAAGCTGATTCATTAGGGCAGATTGTCCTTTTAAGGACTCTTCTTGTTAAATTATGTTTCTATTAATTGGCAAATTATACTCGATTAATTGATATGGGACCCCGACCATTCTTGCAGAGGTGAAAAAATTCAAGGAGGCGCAAGGGACTTTGTTAATCATGTTATTGTGAGCAATGTTAAGACTTGACTACACTATAGTGCGTTCCATACATGAAGAAATTGTATTCAGTGGCAGGTGAGTGAGTTAAATGGACTGTGGTGTCCTCCAAGATTTATCGGTGTGGCACGTGGGGCATTTTTGAATTTTTCAGTTCCCGATAGAGCTAGGTTGATCCCTCTGACTTAATTGAATAGGTCCAAAAAACCAGGGGACGAACGTATCAACGCGAAATCGACTCTAAATATAGTGTTAAAGACAAATACTAATAGTCATGTGTCTTTCACACTATAGTTATTGTCAATATCAAAATAAGAAACATAATTTCCACTTTTTTGAAACCTTTAATTTTTTTTTTCCAAAATTTTTCAATTTGATCTGGAAACGTTGTTATTGACAATGGTGGAATGTTTTTTGAAAATTTTATTCTTTTTTAGGTTTTACTAATATAGCTTCTTGAAGTGTTAAAGAATTAAAAGATAAAAGTCAAAGATTTTGAACAAGAAATAAACAAAAGATTATTAAATTAATAGTAGGGCCTACTAGCATTGAAGTACTTGTGGAATCAATACATTTTAGAGGAAAAAATGTATCAATTGAGAGCTGTATTAAACCATGATCAAAGTATGGTGGGGGGTTTATATTTCCCATTCTGCATTGTTTTGAAAAAATCAAGTAAGCTATATTATAACTGCAAATGCCTTACCCAAAGCTACTTACATGAAATAATCTGTCTCAAACAGTCAAATGTAAGATATTGTAGGCCTACTGACTCACAAGGAATAAATTTTAAATGTAAAAACTGACGTTAAGAGTTTTGTTTTGTATTGTGAAGACCTGTTATTAGATAGTATAAAACGTTAAACAAAGTTTTAAAAGTTTTCTTAAAGATGTTATTTGTCATTCATTTTGATCTAAATATAACATGCATTAGGCCTACATGATTTTTTTTTTTTTTTTTTTTTTTTTTTTTTTTTTTTTTTTTTTAAGGTTTGCTTTTTTATTTATGAAAAGTTCTTTGCCATAATCAAAAGAAGGATTTTTCCATTGCACTTCATTCTAATTCTCACCTTACCAAAGTATACTGAACTAAAAATATGTTGGCTTGCAAACCAGGGCAAACTTTATAATGCATAGTACGTGTCCTTGTATGGCCAGGCTGTGACCCTAGGTGGTATTTAAATCATTATCAGTGCCTTTAACCTTGCACTGTGTTAACTTGAAACAGCCCAAATTCTCTCACTCCAACCAGTCATAAGTGGCCTTACAAACACACTGCTATCTCAGAGTGTATTGAGTTCATCCCACAATGCACCAGTTTTGGGACATTTCACCTCAATAATGTCATGTGATGCCAGCATGGGATCCCCACAAAATCCCATTCTTAAAGTATTGGTGGCGCTTTTACGTTACTTCCGTGTATTTTGATAAAGTGATCACCCTTTCCAGGTTTGATTTATATCATAAAGGATGTTGTTGTCTTTGAATGGCATCATATTATAGGCTACTGTATCATTGATGCTCTGGTTTTTTCAGGAATGCAGTAATTTAAAGAGCTCTCTCATGATGCAGTTGCATATGGCTCAGTTTTCAAGCTATGATCCTTTAAACTTTTGACCTTTCTTCTTTTTCATATAATTCTCCATATGGACTTAGTTTCTACAGACAGTTTCTTAAAGGGGCTGTCAGACGGCAGTGTTACCACATAACTATAAACAATCTTACAATATTTGAATGAGGTACAATGCAGAATCAAAGGATGCGACCATTTTCTGTATTTTTATTTTTGTGTGAAAACGTCCGTCCATATTTTGCATCATTTCGTACGGAATACAGAAAATCCGTACAACATTAGTACAACTTTAGGTCCTTGAAATTAGCTCATTCAGATCCTTGAAAGTCCTTGAAAAGTCTTTGAATTTTGGAAGGAGCTGGGTGTACGAACCCTGTCATAGGAAAGTTAAACCATACCTTTCACTTCGGTATTTTTGGAGTTATCTTGTCTGAAAATTTGCCAAATTTTGCGAAAATTGAACATTGAGAAAATCTGTGTTTTAGTAAAAAAGTGACTTTTCACGCCATTTCAAGCTGTCTCTTACTCAAATAACTTTATCTTTTAACTTCAAAATTGAGTATGGTGTGCAAGTGATGAAAACATCTTTATGCACTACTGAATCAAACATATTTTGTCTCTAACTCCAGAAATCAGAAGAAATTGAAATTTCATCTGATCTAAATTAGCGCTTTGTTTACATTTTCAAATATTATTTTTTGTTTTTTCAAGATGCATTCGTGCAAAAGTACATTAAAACATGTGCACGCTTCATTACGCAGCAAAAATTCACCACGCGACGCGATGCTGCGCCTTGCGCGTGACGCGTACGATGGGGTGAAATGTGCTTAAATTCCTGCCGTTAAGACTATGTGGTTTTTGTGACTTTAAATGGTCAAATAGCTGTTTTTAAATCGGCAAAAAATACAGCTCAGGATTGTCTGCAGTGGATAACCTTTGGTAACGATAGAACACAGGTTGATGTTTAAAATGGTGCAAAAATCAGAAATTTGTGTAAAAACAAAACACTAGGGTTAACACTGCCCTTAATTGGGACAGCTGCTTAACTGTGACATTTTAAGGTCATCTGATGCAACGGATAAGACCTTACATTAGCATGATTGTGTGTGTGTTTGGGGATGTGTGTGTGTGAAAACATTAAGTAGTATGTTACATTTCAGTTGACACTGTCAACTTTAGCTTTTAGGGTAGTGTGACGTGCATCAAGTTCATAATGGTAAATGCTTAACATTGGCACAGGGGTGCTATGGGGTAAGAGATGAGGTCCATGTCATCCAGGGGTCACTTAGCTTCAATATATGGCTCTCTTATTCTTTGACTTCATATCAGACAACCTATTTGGTACTGCTGTCCCTATATTTTGTGCTCCTGAGATGTCCCAATTAAGAGGTTGTGTGTTAGTGAAGCTACTGGTTGAATTTTCCAAAATTCACATAATGGTATTGTAAATAGTGCGATTAGAATCTGAAATAAAAAAAGGGGGGTTATCACTTTTTTTTTAGTATAGCCCAAAAACAAAAAAGCTATGTTGTCACCTTTTAAAACCCATGAGGGTCTAGAGGAAAAGAAAAGTAGAATTTGATGTTTGGATTGCCAATTAAATCAAAACTACTCGTATAATTTTTGTGGGCCCGTTAATCAATTTCTAAATATTTTGAGGACCCAATGTCATTCTTCAAAACTTTGAAATTTAAAAAATGGGGGGTCAACGGCTTACTTTTTCCATGAAATGCCTCTCTTGAGTCTCTTTAGCAAATTGGCGCCTGTTGGCGCAAAAGAAGTTCGCGGCACATTCAGTATACAGCAAAGCAATGGACGCATGCGAAGAGGATTCACAATTGTACAATGTCTTTTTTAATTCTTTGTGAGAAAAAAACCACGAACAAAAAACGCACAAGATCAGCGGTTTCTGCGCGTCGAACCGTACACCTCAAAATGGCAATCTTTTTTTGCCGCTGGCAGTGGGTGCTAAATTAAGTGCTCAAAACAGCTTGCATGTAAAAAGATCACACGTCAAACTCTTTAAAGCAGAGGTCTGCCTGTATTGAAGATCTGCTAAGTTCTCAGGTCTATTCGTGACATTCACAGTGCATATGCCTGTGGCATTAGAATTTGAATGGCGACTTTTTTCTCGGCCAGACCTAACTCATAACCTTCACAATCCAGGTAGATAGCTCACATTTACTAGGCTTACTGTATTTTGCAAAACGAAACGAAACAGAACTCCTTTGGATTACACGCTTTATTCAGTTATGCACGTTATGCATGCATGACGGAATAAAGCAGGTAATCCAGGGGAGTTCTGGTTCGTTTCGCAACTTACCGTAAGCCCATTACTCTTATTAGTGTGCTAAAAATGACCTAATTTTACTTATGTATATAAATATGCACAGGTTGACAAAAATGTTAAAAGATCTGTTAACATACCGCTGCATGCTGTCTGATCTCATTGTCGGAAGGGAGAAGGGCATGCAATACGGCGAGCACAGTCTCAAAGTGCTCCTGATTCATGCGTTCGTGACTTCCATACGCTGACAACTCTTGTATTATGGATGCTTTTCCAAACACTCTCCTGTTGTTTTCAGGTCGAGATATACTCATTGGTGCTTATCAGGCGGGTGATTGGATAACAAGGGACAAAAGGACAGTTTTAAGATGAACATTCTCCGGGAACATTGAAAAGATGCTGATAACAGAAGATTCTATTACATATGTTCGGCATTGTTTCACTGTTTTTATTTTGACATTTGGGAAAAAAAATCCCCCTTACCATTTGAGATTATTCCGGTATCAATAGTTGAAGCAATGGTCAAAAATAGATCAACTTGCTTGTGCTTAATGTAATACTAGATACTCCACATAGCCATTCGTGAACTTATATTTTTGGAAGCATTCTAATACGCATGACAAGAATGATTCATTGGATCATGCAGACACTGTTATTGAGTATAATTTTTCCCGAAATTCCTATATTTTAAACCCCTTATTGGTTATACATTGGATTATATGATGCATTTGGCCAATCAGAAGCATTGAAGAAAATACAGATAGATCTATTTTGATTGGGTTATTCAGAAAGTACAAGAGGAAAACTATATATACACAACATGTAAATGAAACCAAAAATGGCTGCTACTTTTAAGAGTTTTGATTAAAAAATTAACAAATTGGCCGTACAGATTTGAAAAGCTTTTCATGTTGGAATCTGCTGTTATAATGTGATAAAAATAACAATCATCTAGCTCTAGTTATGGATAATTGATACGGAACGCCCAGAACAAAACAGCTCTCACATGTCACAGGAACTTCAAAAAGTGCCACAATTTGAATGTAAATTTTTGCTTGTGCCCAAAGTAATACTTCAATTACCGTACTAAACATGCAGGTACATTCTGCCATGGTCGATGAAATCTAATTATGGAAATGTTTGTTCTTGCATTGCCTGCGAGGGTGATGCGTATGTGGTTACTTTCTGTTTGTGCTAGGGATTTTTTAGCTAGTGGGTCTATTTATAAATTTACAGTTTAGTTAAAATCAGTTTTCCGGATTAAGGACCTGCAAAATATACTGTACTGAGTCTGGACCCTAGTAATAGGCTCGCCTGTTTTTACACTGCAATTCTAGGGGTTGGGGTTATATATGGGTTATCATTAATAAAGGCTGAGGTGAGTCTCCCTTGAGTTCACACTTTTTAGCTGCTTTCAGCTTTTTTATGCTTTCAAAAGTAAAAATTTTAGCTTTTTCATTTTTAGCTGTTTTTGACCTCTGCACCAGTTTACACTAATTTCAGCTTTTTTCAAACCCCACTCATATAATATAAAAGGCGTATGGTTCCTACTTTGGTTTTTAAATGAAGTCCACTGCGACCCCATATTTCCCAAATGTTCAGAATTAACTGAGCCATGAAATATTTTGTATTCCAAGACATCCTGCCAAGTGTTTGTTCTAAATCGTTGCATACCAGTCTCCAATACTCCAGGAATTGTGAAACATGCCATGTATTTACTTTTTAAAAAAAAAAAAAAAAAAAAAAAATGTGTATTTTTCCCATGCTGTCAAGCTCATTTGACATGAGTGCATAGTACAAAAGTCAGGATTCATTCAAAACATAGTATTTTTAATCAGCAATTAAGCTTTTTGGTGAATATATTGGTGTTTTTTAATAACAAAAAAATTGTGCAGCGTCAAAAATCGGAGCAGGGGGGATGATCAACTGGTTTATTGTTTTACGTGGCCTTATTCTATGCTGTAAGATCAAATGAGGTGTGTGATAAAAAAAACCTATTAAATGACACTGAAGTCTACCTAATGTGTGAAAGAAAGTTCACAAGAAGAATAACTACCATCTATAGTGTTAGATCAACACTGTGGACTGGTTATCTCCAGGGAAAGATTAATATATTCATCTAGTCTACATGGAGACTTGAGTGTTCAAAAATTTCAATACAAATGTAAACCGTATTTGTAAATATACTGTTCGATGTTACGTTTGGAAAAGCGATGGACACCTTTCGGTGCCCTAACACATGTAGATTATCTATCGCTCCTCTTTTTCCCTTATTTTATACCAACCCAGGCTTTGAATAGCTCAGTTTGAGCGTGCTGTTCTAGTAATACGGAGGTCGCCGGTTCGAATACGAATTCAATGATAAATTTAGAGAATTTCGTGTACCAAAAATCGCAAAATGATGATACTTGAAAGTCCTGTATATTACAACGCAACTAATGGATAGTTTGTGAATTTCAGCAATTTAGAGACGTTGCCGCTGGATTCAGCCACCCCTACCCAAACTAGAGTGGAGTGAGACCAATTGCTACCGACAGAATCTACAACAGACATGGATTATAATGCTACGTGTACAGAGATTGTCCCTTACGTTCCTCCGGTCTTTGGGCCTCAGCTGCCGGGGCTGGAGGCGGGCAACAACAGTGGAGAAATAGGTAAGAAATGCTATACTATGGGCCATAATTTCTTGGACATAACAAACGCGCACGTTGATCGTTGCGTGTTCTGCATCTACGTGCAACCCGATGGTGTGCCGTTTTGGCGGGGAAGCGGGCGTACGTTCCAAACTGACCAAGAAATTATGAGTCAGAGTACAGATGACTCAATGTAGGCTGCAGGTGATTACAAGTTTAGCTAAGAATTGGAGTACCTTGTTGTGGCAGTGCTCATTTCCTTCAACATTTCTGGAAAGCAGTATTTTATCATGCCATGTATTGAGAATAATGTTTTTTAGATCTACAATGGCGGTCAAAATTGTTGGCACACTTAATATCGTAGTATAAACTGATCCCCCTCTCCCCTGATCAATGTTGAAACATGTCATTTTGTTCATGCACATAAGACCGCCCAACATAGATAGGACAGCATTCAAGATCTGACTTGCGTTTGGTGGACACGGGTGTGAACAATTATTTAGATGTGAAAACAACTAAAAATATTGATCAATGTAATGTTTTCTATGGTAAAATTACATGCAGTTTCTGATTTTGGCCCTTTAAATGGTGAAAATCACACACGTTTGAGATATAATCCATATTTTGGCCAAAATTTGGCCTTTTTGAGTGACAAAAATTTTGACTTGTCTATTTGGAATGACCATATCTACAACAAAAAATAAGCCCAGTTGTTATTTTTGTAAATTTAATGTTAAATTATTCACCTATCTTTACAATAAAATAGTTTTGCATTGTTCAAACTACCTCCTGTTTTTGGTTAGAGCTTCTTGAAATTGTATGTTGGAGTGACAAAATTTGTAAACTCCAATTTGAGGTTTTGTCCTTTCGCGGCCTTCGAATGACCATAATTTCACAAAGGTATACCCTAGAGATATCATTTTGGTGTCATTTTGTTCAGAAATACAATAGCAAACCTGGTCGTAAGTTTGAACAGAATGCTTTTTACTGAGAAAAATTATGATGAAAAATGTTACCCTACCCCTTAATTGTCTGGCAGGTGTGAAAAAAATTATTTTGAGTTTGTAAAAAAATTCAAACTCAAAAATTCCAGGGATAATGGTAATTTACAATATGAACTTTTTATGCCCAATACCTTCCTCCCCTCAACACAAGTTCATATTTATTTAGACCTTGGATTCCTCATTTTTTAAGTTTGAATTTCAATCATTTTTTCCTTCCGGCAATAGGTCGTTTAATGTGCAAAAGCATCTATATCATACCGAATCCACCTAAATACCAGCAGATACTAGCTGAATTAGGATCAGAATGAATTAATACTGTTATTAAACAATTCCATGTAAGAATCCCTTAATGTTACTATGGTTATAATTTTGACAGTGTTCAGTAAAATTACTGTTATTCCTAGTTTTAGCATGTTGTCTCTTTTTCCCTATTCGGATATCATGGAGGTTTGTATTTTGAGGTGTAACATTTAAGGGGGAGTTAATTTTGCATTTCTAATGCCACATTCAGTTTCTACACAAAATTTCACCCCAGAAAAAGTTGTTTTCATTCAAAATTCTTGAACTTCAGTTTTTCCTCATTTTGCCCTCCAAACGCAAGTCATAATCTTGAACGCTGTCATAGGTGGGGAAGGGGAGGGGTCAGTGCTAGGGTTGGTTGCAAGCTTTGCATTAAAGTTAGTACTTTTTCTGTGCGATCATCTACGGTCCAATATTATTATTAGGCCTTAATACATTAAAAAATACCACAGGTGTGCCAACTAATAATGATTGGGATTGTCGTCCCTCTCATCTGCATGGATCACTCAAGGTTTCTTACGATTGGTTATTTACAATACAATGGCATGAATACTTAGTGAAATATACCCCAGACAGTGTCTTTTGAGGCGCGCGAATCGACGCCGCAGTCGCGATCTAAAATGCTTTGAGTCGGAGACGATTTATCGACCGCCTCTTGTTAAAAGTCGACTGCGGTTTTCTTCCTTCGTATTTGAGCCGGCAACCAGGAAAATACTTCCTTTGGCAATATTTAATTGGTAAATGATCACGGGAACACTAGGCGTTAACAGTTACACGCAATTTTCAAATAGTGTGAAAACGGTGGTAAATACGGTGCGAGAGCAAAAATCTCGGTATTTACTCCACAAATGTATCGAAACTCCAATGGAAATACCGCATGGACGGTGTACGAAAGATGAACACCGGACTTATGGTAAAAAATAATGAATTATAAACGTCGTAATCGAAGCTTTCGCACTGTTAATCGACACGTGGTTTTGTTTGATTGAGCGAGTTTGATAGCTACGATGGCTCGGCGCCGAAAGAAGTTGAAGGGTCTTACAAACATTACGGAAGGAGAATTTAGATAATATTTGCGACATGAAGAAAGAAACGAAAGACGATACCACCTTCGTGGTCAAATTGATTTATTACCTGCACGAAACGTGTTCAAAGAAATGAAACCGGTGCCGGGGAAAGCCTGTCGCCCGATTACAAGTAAGAAACATACTTGTCATGGACACACGTTGATGGATACGTTATCAAGCATCGGGAATCGCCATTATTAATGAAAACGGGAGCTAGCTTCCAATTAGTTTTAAGATAATTCTGACTAAATATGACTGACTGTTGCCGACTTAGGTTCTACATTTGTTACTGATATGTTTGACTGTTCGTGCATGCCCAGTTTACTCTCCCTAGTCTAGACAGACTAGATTTCAAAATGAAAAAAAAAATCCGCTCATGTTCGAGGTTCAAGGCCAGGGTGAATAATTCTTTGAAAATTGATACACTTGAATGATAACATCTACGACATGGTAATTTATTACATCTGAGTGAACAGTCTAGGTATGTAACTTAACTTGTTACTAACTTGATTGCAGTAATTAACAATGCTTATTGCTACACCTGAATTGAAAATGCATGAGCTTTAACTGCTTATGGTCCAACTCAGTGACGTCTTGCTTGCTATGCTGCTATTCAGCTCTATGCTTTGTAAAAGCTCGTCTCCAGCCAGAAATTGGGAGCTTTTAAAAAGCTCTTCTGCAGCTCGCCTCAAGGAGCCTAGAAGAGCTTTTTAATGCTCCTCTGAAAATTTCAAAGACAGTGTCTGATACCCTAGGCTTCATATCTTGTCATAGATATCTAGACCTTTTTGTAAAGATGGTTAGAGTTGTGAAATCTCTAGAGTTGAATTCAATTCATTAAATATTACTAAACCCGTTGTTTTGTACTTTGTGTTTTGCAGCACACAGCACAAGTCCAGTGCCTGCATGTTTCATGGCTGCAGATAACGAGTTACACAGTACTGATGTTAGAGGTAGTTTATTTAAAATTCCACTGCCCTAGAGTAGGAAAGCGGTCACAATTTTGAGCAAATTGCTATTATTTGTTCAATCTCAAATAGGGGTGCAAATTCGACGAGACTCACAGAATCGATCTCCAGTGATTCTCATTTAGCATCCAGATATGAGAATCAATTTCTCCCATTGAATCATTTATTAAATGTTGTCATTTCAAGTAATTTGATTCTCGCAAAATTCACGTGTACGATTGCACCCCTGACGTCGGTCCTTTTCACTTTGAAAAATGCGGCACAATGGATATGTGGGTTGCATGATGCGGTGTTTCTTAGACAGCACAAGAATATCAAGGAACACTTGTACATCAGATACACAGAAGCCAATAATTCTGCCTGTTCCAAACAATTCCTGTCTGTTCAAACAATTCCTGGGGGCCCTATTCCCCCCCCCCACAAATATTCCTGCTATTCCAAAAATTCTGCTATTCCAAATAATTCCTGCCTATTTAATGATGATAAAGTATAATCAGCACACTTGGATTCATGACCCTACATGGGATGGGGGTTGGGTGGTAGTGGCTCTCCGTGGCTAGAAAAATAGACAAAAATAGAATATATTGCATTTTGTCACAAGATTAAAACTGCCTTTCAGACCAAATTTTGGACCCAAATTAGTGGGTCAAGAATCCTGAGTTCAAAAACCAATCCCCAAATCATCAGCTTTCTAATTCTTGTAGACTCATTGGCTTTCCCCAAGGGTATTTTATAATCGGTGAGGATGTGGTGCTCATAATCCGTGGTGTAACCCAGTTGGGGGATTGGGGGAGGCAGCGTCCCCCCTGGGGGATCTTGCCCCCTCCCTGACAATTAGTGATTTACAATAGGCCAATACATACTATTGTCTGTTTCAATTACTTAGATGACCATTTTTATTCATTATTTCCAAAATATACGGCTTTCGAAAAAAACACGAAAGAAAAAGTGTTATTCACAATCATTGGACCCAACAAGATCCTTGGGTTCCAACTTGAAAACATATTTCTTCTTTGGATTTTTATTCAATTTACCCTGATTTCTATTGGCAAACGACAATAAATCGGGTCCAGGTGAATACTGTACTTTTGACTCTGAAACTTTACTGGCAGACCCAATCACGAATTAGGGGCACTTATCAAAAGCGTTTATACAAACATTCCTTGATTCGTGGACCTTGCTTGAGTTCAGTGTTGGCTTCGCGTGTAAGATGCATGGGCATATAAATGCATCGGTGAAATACTGATACTTTTAATAGAGGTCCTTGTCTGTTTTATTCAATTGGTTTAACAAAAGAATCATGCAGCTCTCCTGCACGTAATTACTATGTAAAACCAACCTTTATTCGCTTTCATTTTCAAAACGATGGTGAACTACCCAAGATTTCAATAGATTTTGAATGTTTAAAATGTCCCAATCCTTTTGTCGTTTAAAATGTCCCGATCCTTTGTCAGTAAAAACTCTCTAGGTCCAAGATACCCCAAAAACTTCTTTTCGTGATTAATTTCGAAATGGCATATTTTTTATAAAATAATTAATAAAAAACCATACATCTAATTAATTGACGACAGTAACAAATTTTAAAATATATGCTTCCCCCTGAAAATACTGTCCCCCCTCCCCTTCCTGCCCCCTGAAAACAAGCGGTTACGCCACTGCTCAGAATGAAGGATTAATCAACTTAATACAGTTCTTTATTTTAGATCATTTCATCCGTTGCCACACATGTTTTGAATGATAACCATGAGAAAACTGTATTTCTACTATTTTCTCTTCAGGACTCTAAGGCCGTTCCGCGGCATGGTGGTACTACGTAATATGGCCCCACCTGCTTCATGAACGCGGGCCTGCAGTGTCTCATGCACAACTCGACTTCTTCAACACCCCTCATCCACTGCGACAATTGCCCTGATGAGAGCCTCTCGGGAAAGTTCCAGGAGTTGCTGCATAAAGTGTGAGGCGGGGAGTTTTTTCTTGTGCTTCCATCCCTCATAGTTCAAGACAACGCTGGGTTTTTAATGCACGGCCAATTTAAAAAGACTTCAACAATAAGTCTTCCTGTAGCTACTTTTTGATTATACTGATATTGCTTGTGGTTTTTATTTGTTAACAATTCATAAATCATATCACCTGGTAGGGGGGCATGTCCTGCTGTGAACATGGGTTGATGTAAAAGTGGCATGACCTAAAGCTCCTAATTTTGACAAATAAGTATGGCATGTACAATCTATCACCCCACTAAAGATAACAAAAATCCATGATGAAAATCTTACCATAAATGCCTATAGTCCATGTCTCTACCTCTGTGCAGTGATGTCATAACATTTTACGCCCGCGTCAAGAAATGCCGTCTTTGTGCGCGCGTGTGAAAGCGCTAACGTCCCTGCACAGAGGTAGGACTATACAAAGGTCTTGAATTGCATGTTATATCGCCCTCTATTGCCCGATCTTCATAGAGATCTGTGTAAACTACATTTTGAATCCTCTTTGCCAGCAATGATCCATGGCAAGAATCTCAATCTTGGCATGATAAAGGTCATGAATTGCATGTTATATCGCCCTCTATTGCCCAATCTCCTTAGAGGTCTGTGTAAAAGTCCAGTTTGCCAGCAATTTTGTAGAATTGCATATGATGATATACCAGGTACCAAAACTGTGTCACTTCTGATACTATGTGTTTTATTCTAGTTCATTCATAATAAGTGACTTTTAACAGCTGCAGTATGATTAGTTAATTCCCCACTTTTTTTTTTTTAATTATCTGCCAGTGAGGCTTTTCGGGCTGCATTGAAACCCTTTGCAGACAGCATGTAGCCTAAGTGAAGCAGCTTGGCCACCCTTTGTATAGATCATTTTAAACCTAATTATACTTACTACTTTTATTTTGCAGCATGATGGACAAGAGTTCTTAGCACTTCTTCTAGACACCTTGCACGAAGAAATGAATTTGGCACGTTTAAAAACCAAGCGCCAGTCTCCGTTTGAAGACATCTCGGAGGAGTCCAGTGACTCGCAGTACATGTCTGAGGCTTCCACGTCTAAGCTAAGTGAACTAGAAACACTAGACATAGACTCTAACAAAGACGAACCAATCAGCACCCAGAACAATCGGCGGGTCATCGTCGAACCCATGCCAAGTACGGCAGAGGATGCCGAGGGTGAATTAAAGGAAACTGTCAAGCTTCCGTCTATTGAAGAGTTTTATATGAAAGATATGAAGACATTAAATACGAACATGCTTCAGGGTGAAGATCCTCCCTCCCCGGTTACCACCGGGAGTGAAAAGTTCCCCAAGCAAGAAAAATCCCCAGTGTCTTCTCCTACTGTTAAATCCCCTATTAGAAACCGAGTTGAAAACCAGTGTGAAAGTCTGTGGACTTCGCCACCAAAGAACAAAAAGACCAATTTGTTAGTGGCCAAGAAAAAAGGTAATTTAAAACCGGACGGGGAGGATGAAGGAGGGGGAGGCGGTGAGGAAACAGTTGTGGAAGGGGAGGACAAGAATGAAACAGATGCAATAAAACGAATGAAAATGGATTCCTCTGAGCAATCGGCAATATTAGGTAAACTGTACAAAGAAGGACTGCCAACAGCTTTCCATAACTACACAGCATTCAGTGCAACAGAAGTAACGGGTAAAGAAGCTTTCTATGCAAGCACGGACAGCAAACTGATGAACAAACTCTTTCCAGATGGCGATGTTCCCGTCAAACAGCTGTCCACAAACGAAGACCAGTCGGTCGCCAAAACAGATGACGGTTCCTGCATTCCACTCTGTAAACTTTCCAAACTCCAGTGTTCCGAATCCAAGAACAATGGGAATGTCTCAGAGAGACTTGACATGGAGGAGGACATGTGTGTCTCTTCCAACAAGGAGACGAGCTTGTGTACAACACAAGATATTGCTGGTGTGAACCACAAAGACTTTGTGCCCAATAACCAACAGGCTCTGTTAGCAGAAGCCTGTGAGGTCAAAGGTCAGCAAGGAGGATGTTCAAGTAGAGATTTTGAAGATGAAGGAAACAAGGAATGGGAGCACTATCTTGATATTAATCAGTCCTGTATTGTGGATGCATTTCAGGGGCAGTTTAAAAGCACAGTAAGTTAGGCAAGTGTTCCACATGTACCCCTCTTCAAAGTTCTACAAGTAACAAATTTCTTTTTATTTTTGGCCTTAAGGTTAGGGTATTTGTTAGTGTAAGGCCATAAATAAGAACGATTTTGTTTCCTATTTAAAAGGGGTACATATTGGAACTCTTTCCGAAAGTTTATTTATATAATAATAATAATAATGAGATTTATAAAGCGCCTTTTACTAAAGTAGGCAAGGCGCTATAGAGAAAGAAGAAGGAAGGGGAAAACTACAGTTTGGGATACAGATGAGACTTCAAATGACTTTTAAAAAACGCAGAAATGTGATCAAGACCACCTACCACGGATGTTAACAGAGCAATTCGTTCCACAATAAGTACTGCAACTGACAGGGGCATCATCACCATGTTTTTTATTTGAGCGAGGCACGTGAAATTGTGAATGATGGTTGAGCTGGAGCGAAGTGCATAAGTGGTCTTATATAACTGAAAAGAAGAAGCAAGATACTGAGGGAGTCAGATGAAAACTTTAAAAAAAACTTGATGAGGAGAAAGTTTGTATTCATCCTCCTGGGCAATAGGCCAACAAATGAAGGGAATGAGTCATGGATATCTTAGCAGGGCGTAGGTTTGTCTCAAAATCAGACGCCACCCCTGTTATATATTACCAGAACCACTTGGAATGAAACTTTTTTGTTGAAAAATCAGAGTGGGCTTTTGCCCAGGGAGGGGCTAGAACTTGGGAGCAAATATTGGATAAAAAAATGCCAACAGATAACATTTCAAGAATGTTTTATGCCCACTTAAAGGAATTCTGTTACATGAAACAATATTTACTGTAAAAGTGGAAGTATTTGCAATATGTTAAATTTCGCGCTTTTCGTGCATTTTTGAGCAAACGCGAAATTAAGAACACGCAAAAATGTGTATTTTTTTTAGTCTATGTAGGGTAGCTGAAAAAAGTGAATTTGAAAACAAGTGAAAATTACAAAAAATTACACACACGAAAATTACCACTTTAACAGTAGATGCAATAAAATACACATCTCATCCAGACATATTCTAATATTTGAAAACAATTCTGAAGTGTGGGTTTTGTACAAATTCTAGACAAAACCAGGAAAAATCTTGATTCAGTGTTAGTCAGGCACTCCAGTGCTAGTTACAGTCTTAATCCACCTTCCACATGGCATATGCCCATTGCTTTCTGATCAATACCAATAGCATGCTAATCCAAGGCAACCCATGGCCAGTAGCAGTAGTAGTAAAACCATGGACCTAATAGAGAGAAGGACAAACAACGCGAAAACCACCAATTACCTAATTCGATTACCCATCTCGACAAAAGCTAGGCACTCGATGTGTATTCATGTGCATACACAGAGACCGTTTGTGATCTATATCTCTTTGCCGCGGTCGATGCAGTGACATGTGGAAAAGCTGTCCACAAAACTTTGTAATTTGACCGGATGTTGTGACCCCTGACTGTAGGGGTTTTTGGAAAGTGCATAGTACATTCAATTTTCATCTTTTTTTGGCAAGTTGTTGACACCAAATAGAGGAGAATTTTTTTCAGAAAATACCGAAAACCCCATCAAAATCTGTCCTTCCTTTGTGGAGCTACGACTGTAGAAAATAAGCTTGCATTTTGGGTGATTTTGTGACCCGTAATTGTTACAAATCTTGTGAAAATAATATGAAAATGTTCCCATTACTTCCGACTCTTGAGAAACGGTGTTATGAAAGTTCAATGTACCCTGTAACAATGTATAACTTCTGAACTGGTGCCCAAGCGCGCCCAACAGGTGTAATTGTACATCGAAAACCCACAAAATTGTAATATTTTAACTTCCGGTTATGGTTGAATTTGTTAACACACCCGCTGTTGCTGTTTTGTTAGCCGATACCATGTCGAAAACTATTCCAATGTCAGTTTTCATCTGAAATATGAATGTGTTAAGTCATACCTTAATGCATATTAAATGTATAAATTATAAATTAATTAACCCTCGTCTTTCCGAAGGGGGGGGTTGTTTACCGCTCTCTTCAATTCTTTTCGCCCAACCAAACGGTGTCAAATGAGTTAATGTAATTACATTGACATTTTTATGATCCGTTTCATGCCCCCTCCATTAAAAACACTACCGGGGTATAAATAAGAAAGGTAAAGGATATCCCAAAGTGATGGATCTGGTGTGGCAATCACGCCCCCCCCCCAACTAGGCTAATCCCGGGGGATGGGGATATAAATATTACCCCCATATGTGAATGAGGGGGATGGGTCAATACGATCATCCCCCCTTCCCATGTTTTACCCAAAATAACCTTCATATTTTTACCATTATAGTTTACAAATGGGAATTTCCGCACGCAAAGCCGCGCATTTGTTCAAATTACAATTATATTTATGATTTTAGTTAGCTTCTAAATGGCAAGATTTTTTTAGCACAGTGGCTAGTAATGTATCTTGTTTCAGCAACCCCCCTTTCATCCATCAATTTGTCCTCAACGCTCGCCCCCAATGTTCCAAAAAGAAATTTTACCGCACTGGCCCCCCCCCCCCCTTTCAGGAGGGGAAATACCAACACCCTAATGTGCGACACAGTAATATCAACATGACATTTGATTTTAGTTGCAATAGATAGAAGGTCCTCCCTCTTCTTTGAACGCAAAATGAGTACCAACATACTTACGATGGTCCTAATGACGTCATAATGTCTCTACAAAAAAAATGAATGGATAATGTTAAAAGTGAGTTACAATATTATTTTTGAGCCTCAATTTGCAAATATCAATGTTTTCTCCTATATGCGTAGTTTCCAAAACTTTATTTACCTTATGACATTTAGTGACATCATCCGTTTACTTTCTACATTTTTGATACCAATGGAAAGAGTAAAGTTATACATTCTAAGCTATACTGTATGTCCGAAATTCTAGAAATTGATGTTTGAATAAAGACATTCAAGCAAAGGCCAGTCACCCACTCTCCTGCTGAGAGGGTGATATCGCATGTATCTTTAAGCCGGTAAATGGGGCTTTAATAACAAAAGGCGGCGCAACGTGATAGGGTCTTTCAAACTAGTGTGTTGTTGGTCCTCCCTCTATTAGCTCCCTGTAACACCAAGTTTTACATCCGTTTTGCCCCGCCAATGGGTGCCAGATTCCCCCCCCTCCTCACTCAACAGTTACTGCTGTGTGAAGATTTACTGTAGTAAAGATAATTGACCGGATCCCTTCCTGATGTCATTTGGCCAGTGAAATGGTGGGACTAAGAGTTGTCAGACTAAGAACAAACACACGCTGTAAGATGTATACAACTGTTACGTTTAGTTGGAATTTCTATTTTGTTTTTTAATTTTCTTGGGGTACTACTAAATAGAGATAAAGGGTGTGAAGTCCATGTGTATAACCAAGTAATGGTCCTTAAGCATAAAAACATTTATGCCTTGCTATTTTCATTGTTTATACTTGCCTCCAGCTCAGACACATTATCTTGCATACACATGAGCTCTTTACCTTTCTTAATAGATCCTCCCTTCTAAAATTGCAACCCACCACTTCGAACATGAAAAAATAAAAAATCCCTAACTTATTTAAACAAATGACCCATGTTTTGCACTGAAAAAAAAATTGCTAAAACTGGGAAAGTCCACACAGGTTATAACAATCACCGGAACAAAAAATGCCTTGATTGCCAAAGGATGGCTTGAAAGACAATTTGTCCACAACTACCATGTACAACTGCTAATAAATATAGCAAGAGATTTTTTATTATAAGTGGAGAAATTTGGAACAATGGACCTGTTTAATGTCAATTGATGTGTAAGCAAAGCATTTTATAATGGTATAATACCAGTGTCTGGGCATCCATGTTGAGCTATATCGAATGAAAAGTTGTGTTCATAGATTACCCTTTTTTGAGGAGCATCACTTGACGCAACTGGCCCTTTGTGTTTTTTGAGTAGAAATTATATCTTTTTAAAGGCGGCCTGTGACAACCTTTTCAACAAAATATGAAATTTCTCTTCTCTTCTATCTTCAATTTGCTCTCAATGATATAGTATAGGCCATTGGAAAGGAATAGCGATAATATTTTCACATAAAAATAACATACACTCAAAAACAGATAGCGACGTTATAAGAGGTTAAAGACATCCAGGGAATTTGTATTCTAACTTTTAAGTTTTCCATAACTTAATCACCAATGTGATATTACATGATAATCTAGACTCTTACTCATTGAATATTAAAACCACCAAGGTCACAGGAAGTCAAACAGAGTGCATGCCGTGGGGAAACATGCATTCGGCGTGCGGTTTCTTGGTGTTCACAACGCCATTTCTGTCGTCGTGACATTAATTATAAAATCGTTCTGATTTGGTCCTTAATCATTTTCATCATTTCAGGTGAGTGAACTAATGTATATAAAAGCTTTACAACCAGCAAAATTATTTGATTTTGAAAAATCTTGGAGGCGCACTATTTTTCAATGGTGCCAGTGTCTCTTAAGGTTGGTCAGGTTGGTTTTACTACCAAATAATTTAAAGCTTAAACTCTTGTGATTGTATTTTCAGTGGTCTGTGAAGTGTGTAGCCATGTTTCCATCATCATGAACCATTTATGTATCTGCCTGTACCACTACCTCGTGCAATGGAAAAACAACTCAGTGAGTACCCACAGGAAATCAATGTTAGTGTTTGAAGTTTCAGATACGCGACCCAAAAAATGTTGTAATGAAAAAAATCGTCAAAAAAACTGGCGATGATTCATGTCAATGGTCAACGTTTGTTGTCATTACTCGGTTAACTGGTCATTCGTTTGAGATGGGAACCGGTAGGAAAATTTAGTACCAACAAATCCAGTACTGTAGAACTGGATGGTTTAACAGAGATCTAGAAGCACTATTTTGATGGTTACTCGGAGGACTATCTCATGCTGAGTCTGTAGTGAGCCAATCAGACAGATGTATCATAGGGTGTGTTAGTTCCCAGGGGGTTTTAAAGGAATAATCAGCAATTTGCTGATCCAAAAGATCGAAAATCATCAAAATTCATATTTTGGTATTTTTGTCCCCGAAACAAGTGTTCGGAACGGGGACTATTAAAAGAGCAGAGTCGTTGTCCCGTGACAAAAAGTTAACCCACGTGTTAACGATTTATCTGGAGTTCCGTATAAGGGTGACAAGATGGGACGTGGTGTAAAGAAGGGTGTAGGGGGTGGGTGATTTCTTGACCTGATTAGATTCTGCTGGCTGAAAATATGCTAATTACAGTACTATTTGCATAAGTTATGAAATGGTCTCAAGGCCTGTTACAAGTTTTCTGGAGTTCCGTAGGAGATAATATGAACTGGGTGGAAGGAAAAAAAAAAAAAGCGGTGCATGAGAGGTGTTGACTGATAAGTGTTGGGGGTTATTATCGGGCAAAATGAGTATGTAAATGAGTACGTTCATATGCACAAATCAGCGTAATTGCATATTTTGATGCTGTTACATGGATACTCAAATTCCTGCGGTGCAGAAAGCGTATCAGGCGGGTAAACATTTTATTGCAATTTGAAAGTATGTGATATATGCAGCCAGCGGCATTAGGTATGCCAACGAGCTAATTAAATATGCGTAATTGCGTATCTCTGAAACGGGTTACCTCGGAAGGCAAAATCCTTGCTACATGAGACTACTGTGGCCATTAGGGAGGTGTGGGGTGGTTGGGGAGGGGGGGGTGGGGTGTATGGGGAGGCGTTAGGTATTGGGGAGGGGGTTAGTTGGGGACGGGGTAGGTATTGCTGGGTTGTTGGGGGGGGGTGGTGGGTGTTGAAGAGTGTTGGGGAGCGGGGGTAGGTGTGGGGAGTTGTGGGGTGTGGGGCGAGGGGGGTGGGGTGGGGGGTGCAGGGGTTGAGGGTGGATGTTGCGGGGTATGGGGCGGGGTGGGGTTAGCCATGGGTGTTTGGGGATGATGGTTTGGGGATGAGAATGGGGTGTGCTGGGTTTTGGGAGGGGGTGGGGTGTTTGTAGGGCATTTATCTCGTGTAGTGATGCGGACATTCGGCGGGGGACATATTTTACGCATGGTGGTAATACGAGTTCGCCTGGGTGTTACTGGAAGGAGGTGCTAACATAACCTGCAGCGTGGTTGGCTTGAAAATGTCATGTAATTTAAAGACAAGGCACTATATTTTATCTGATACGCTTTTACAAAAAAATGATTGGTCTTGCATAGAGTTGATAGACGCTACCGCTTCGATTCCTGAAGACTTTCCGAAAATTCGACGCCAACTTTCTGATTACGTAAATCAGCAAAATTTCCCCGCATGTGTTGTAAAAGTTGTGCTGAGATTAACTCTCTAATGGATAAGGAAATGCCCATCAGGATCTGTTGGATAAGTTTCATACTCTAAGCCACTCAATGGGCCCTTACTCCAGACCAGATATTAAGAGTTATCATCGTGCTATTAAGGACAACAAGAAAACATGTTCATGGAATGGAGTCAAGATCCAATTGGTAAAGAAATAAGCCTACAAGTTTCTTGGGAAGACCATCAACCACCGTCAAATCATATCGAATGCCTCAGCCGGATCTAAGTTGCTTGGTCATCGAATTAGTTTGAGAAACAATTGGTTGAAGGCCCATCCTGCGGATGAGCTATACACCGTGGAATTGTTCTCTACACTCATCTAGTATCCGGTATTTTCTCACAGTTCATAACATTGCAAAAAAAACAAATCTGGAGAAATCACAAGCTAAAAAAACGATTTGTTAAGTCTTGGCTCCAACTTCCGCACAGTGCGACAACAGCAATTTTGCCCCATCCCTCTCTTTTGGGTGTTACGGATCGTCCGACTTTACCGACATACAAAAGCTAATTGCACTCAGCTCAACGTCTGCACACAAGAGACGAATTATTAGGAAATATACCTTCCCTGGGACTTGATAATCTATGGGTCAGCTTTGTATTCAGGTATGAAAGTCAGTGAAGAAGATCAACACCCAACAGGTTCGCTTTTCTTTAAAAACCAGGTTGTAAGAAGAAGAAGGCCATTTCAAGATCATAAAACAAGGAACGAGTCTGAATTCAAATGGAATGCAAAATTCCTAATTCCCCTCTATGTCCAATTAAATGTCTCGAGGGAATGAAATTGAAAGTGACAAAAAGTCTGGGCGAAAGATTCAGTGACGTCTTACCACCAGGTCACTGTCTTTGTCCTTCGTGCTTCATCTGAAACTTGCCAACAGAAGTCATCTGCCGAAGATAGAAAATTCAGACTCCGCTGTTTGTTCCCTGCAGTAAACCGAACCCCACCACTTTTCAAGCACTGTTAAACTGAAAATTGTCTTGACTGGGGAAAAAATCATCTACATGTTCAGCCCCCACTGTGAATAGGGAATTAGGCATTTGTAACAATAGCGGAAAGCATTTAAATCAAGATCCAATTCAAGTCCAAAACCAAATCAATAGGATTTCTTATAAAGCTGCATACAATACGCCTATTCGATGCGTGCACCCAGGCAAATCTTACAATCTTAAGCCCTCACCAAGATAAACAGTTGGTGGAATCATCGGAATTCAATCATGACTTTTTTGTATCTGGATTTTGGGTCTGACTTCATTGTGGTATTTTCTTCAGGGTCTTTAATTCATGGAGGCAACAAAAGGTAATTCCCTCATTTAATGGGGTATTTGTATAAAGATGATTATTCCAATCAAGACATTTCATACAGTGTGATCAAGTTGCCTTGAAGGCTTGAAATAGGAAGGTTTTATGCGACATGATTGTGGTCCTGTTGCCGATCGTCGTTTTTGGCAAGAAAACTGGTCCGGAGATGTACCATTTATGCGGAAATTCCTGGCTTCCAAGCACAAACACCCCCCTTTCTACAGTTCCTTCAGACATTTTCTAACTTCTGCAAGACCGGATATTGCAATCATCAACCGCGTCTCTAGTCGCATAACTCTTGGTGAGTTAACGGTTCACCAACCCAATTCTAAGCAAAGCATGAAGAATGCTAAGGAGAGGAAAGCTTGCAAACCGAACTATCAGGTTATGCAAGAACTCGGTGAAAGGTTTGAGGTCGTTGAATATGTTACTATTGAGGTTGGGCTCCCTGGTTCATACATGAAATGACTTCAAAGCTAGTTTGAAGTATCTATGCAATAACAAGGTCTCAAGGCAAACTCTGGTGTCATACGCAAGACCTCTGTCAAAATGCATTACTGTCTCAGTTTATTTCAGTAGCGTAGATACACATGGTCCTCGCTCCCCTAATTTTATATAACAGCACGTATACCACCCATGAATAGCTCTAGCTGTTGGTAAGCTTTAAATCTGCTGCACATCCCAGTTGTTTGCAATGTTCTTGCTTTAAATCAGTTATGAAGTATTAGGTGTTGTCTAACACATTTCATGTTATGATCAATGAAGCGTTTTATGTTTTAGTGTGTGGTATCTGTAAGATCTGCTTTATATATGTGTGTTAGAGCGGGTTGATGTATGTGTGTTCTTTGTTTTTGCTACATGCCTGGGCGAGTGAGTTTTCTGTCGAGTCTGTGTGTTTGTTTCTGTGTGTGTGTGTGTGTGTGTGGTGTGTGTGTGTGTGTGTGGTGTGTGTGTGTGTGTGTGTGTGGTGTGTGTGTGTGTGTGTGTGTGTGTGGTGTGTGTGTGTGTGTGTGTGTGTGTGTGTGTGTGTGTGGTGTGTGTGTGTGTGTGTGTGTGTGTGGTGTGTGTGTGTGTGTGTGTGTGTGTGTGTGTGTGTGTGTGTGTGTGTGTGGTGTGTGTGTGTGTGGTGTGTGTGTGTGTGTGTGTGTGTGTGTGTGTGTGTGTGTGTGTGTGTGTGTGTGGTGTGTGTGTGTGTGTGTGTGTGTGTGTGTGTGTGGTGTGTGTGTGTGTGTGTGTGTGTGTGTGTGTGTGTGTGTGTGTGTGTGTGTGTGTGTGTGTGTGTGTGTGTGTGTGTGTGTGTGTGTGTGTGGTGTGTGTGTGTGTGTGTGTGTGTGTGGTGTGTGTGTGTGTGTGTGTGTGGTGTGTGTGTGTGTGTGTGTGTGTGTGGTGTGTGTGTGTGTGTGTGTGTGTGTGTGTGTGTGTGTGTGTGTGTGTGTGGTGTGTGTGTGTGTGTGTGTGTGTGTGTGTGTGTGTGGTGTGTGTGTGTGTGTGTGTGTGTGTGTGTGTGTGTGTGTGTGGTGTGTGTGTGTGTGTGTGTGTGTGTGGTGTGTGTGTGTGTGTGTGTGTGTGTGTGTGTGGTGTGTGTGTGTGTGGTGTGTGTGTGTGTGGTGTGTGTGTGTGTGTGTGTGTGTGTGTGTGGTGTGTGTGTGTGTGTGTGTGTGTGTGTGTGGTGTGTGTGTGTGTGTGTGTGTGTGTGTGTGTGTGGTGTGTGTGTGTGTGTGTGTGTGTGTGTGTGTGTGTGTGTGTGTGTGTGTGTGTGTGTGTGTGTGTGGTGTGTGTGTGTGTGTGTGGTGTGTGTGTGTGTGTGTGTGTGTGTGTGTGTGTGTGTGGTGTGTGTGTGTGTGTGTGTGTGTGTGTGTGTGTGTGTGTGTGTGTGTGTGTGTGTGTGTGTGGTGTGTGTGTGTGTGGTGTGTGTGTGTGTGGTGTGTGTGTGTGTGTGTGTGTGTGTGTGTGTGTGTGTGTGTGTGTGTGGTGTGTGTGTGTGTGGTGTGTGCAAGATTCCCTTATTCCAATGGGAAATAAAGTACATTATCTGCAGCCAGCTGGCTGTTCGCCAACCTGTCTACCGCTTCTTCCAAACCCCCCAACATCCAAGTCCTCAGTCTTCCTATCCATCAACTTCACCCCACAATGTACTATAAATTAACTCTAAGTAAATCTGGACTTTTTTCCTTCTCAGTCGTCACATGGGTCCCATGTCATGGTCAGGTCCCGGTCCGATACCTGGTTTCTCTGAACAGACTCGACTCTGTGGCAGAAATGAGGCGGGAGATGATCTGCCTGGTGTATGGGAACAGCAAGCCAGAGGACAAAGAAGTCATCTTGGCAGAAGTCTTTGACAATCACATATCCAAGATATTGGTGAGTAAGCTGTCTTAGAATGTTATACTCTAGAGAGATACAAGGTTTTGTTCATCCTTGGTCACAAGTTTTCTGTAGTTTGAGCATGAAAAATTAAAGGCTGACTCAGAGATTTCCTGATGAAGGCACACTCAATTTTCAAACAAATCATGTTTTGCATATACGTAACGCTTGTCCATATAATAATCACTGTGTGCAATAACTAAGCTCAATTCGAAGTCCTTCATACAAAAAATCAATTTTGTTATAAAATTCCGGATCCGGAAATTTTGTTTTACACAGTATCCTATGGCACTGTTATACTATGCATAAATGTTTATTGCATGAAAATGAAACATCCGATTCATCTCTAACTTTGGAATTAAGCATTTTAGGTTACTATCTTTATTTCCAGTTGTCTATTTATAATTTCTACACCAAAATATTATATTTCGAAATCTCTGAGTCGGCCTTTAAGCACCAAAATGAGAAACAGAGAACATTAACTTGCAGGGAGGGGGTGGGGGCAGAAAGAGTGTGAGGGCTAGCAATCAAGCAAAACAACATGATCTGTGTTGCTTGCACCATTACTTCATCAATGTTATGTGTGGAATATTTGGTCCCCCGCCAACTTTAGTTGGCAAAGGGGGACTATAGAAATGCCCTGCGTCCGTGTGTGTGTGTGCATGTGTGTGTGCATCCCACGCAATATCTCTGGATCTAAGCAAGTGTGGGTGTCCATCTTCGCAACATAGATGCATCTCAAGTAGGCGTTGGCTGGGATATAAAGTGGGTCATGTGACATAGGTCAAATATGGTCAAAATAGGGTCAAATTTGGTCAAAAGTAGGGTTATATTGTTATAAGCCTTGTAAGCACGATATCTTTTGATCTAAGCAAGTATGGGTGTCCATCTTCGCACCATAGATGTCGCCCAAGAAGGTGGTGGATGAGTTCGGGGGTGGGGCATGTGGCATGGGTCAAAGGTCAAAAATAGGGTCAAATTTGATCAAAAATAGGGATATAAGCCTTGTAAACACGATATCTTTTGATCTAAGCAAGTATGAGGGCCATACTTTGCACCATGGATGTCACCCAAGTAGTCGGTGGATGAGTTCGACGGTTGGGTATGTGGAATGGGTCAAAGGTCAAATGCGGTCAAAAAAGGGATTAAATTGCTATAACCCTTGTCAATTGTGGTAGGATGATGAAACTTGGTGGGTGTGGTCAACATTCAGTGCCGAAAAATTTGAAGGTCATTTCAAGGTCATACGGGTCATTCAAGGTCAAATGGAATTAAATTGCTATAACCCTTGTCAATTGTGGTAGGATAATGAAACATTCAGTGCCAAAAAATTTGAAGGTCATGCGGGGTCATTCAAGGTCAAATGGGATAAAATTGTTATAACCATTTCAATTATGGTAGGATGATGAACTTGATGGGTGTGGTCAACAATCAGTGCCAAAATTTTGATGGTCATTTCAAGGTCATGTGGGGTCATCCAAGGTCAAATCCATACACATTGTATCATGGTCATGAAAACTGATGGGTGTAGTAAGCATTCATTGCCGAAAATTTTGAAGGCCATTTCAATGCCGTGGGGTTATTCAAGGTCAACTCACTCAATATGTGGTAGGTCATGAAACTTTGTGGATGTGGTCGACATTTCTAAACTGAAAATTGTGAAGGTCATTTCAAGGTCAAGTAGGGTCATCTAAGGTCAAATAACTACAATAGTTGCATGATCAATGTAGTCAACATTTGATACCGTCAAATTGCAACTGCTATGGCAGCAGCCTCACTGTTTTGAGAACCACATACTTCCATCACAATTCTCTCTGTGATCTTAAAATTATATTTTGCTCCATTTACTACCGCGAGGGCGGGGGACCTTTGTGGTTCGAGAACCGCCTTGTAAGGATAAGTCAGACAAGAATGTCCTTCCTTTGGGCATGTGCTAAATTATACTCAGGGTCATAATTTCTTGGACATAACAAGCGCCAACGTTGATCATTGTGTGTACTGCGTTTCAGCTGCGTCTATATACGGAGGGCTGTTTTGGCGAGAAAGCGGACGTACGTTCTAAAATGTCCAAGAAATTATGAGCCAGAGTATAATGGTACATGTATTTCAATTAATGTTTAATCACAAAATAATAAAACTTTTTGGATTGTGAAAATTATGTACAACAGTTTATATATGTGATTAAAATTTATTTTGAGGAGTTAAATCAATGTAATCAGATGTAACTTTTCCGGGGATTTCCGGATTTTTGGCCATAAATAAAAAAATTCCGGAAATGTAAAAAAAAGTGTTTATTAATGATAAAGGTATATAACTGCATCAAAAACACCAGTTTTAAGTACCAATTTATTTTGGTGAAGGGGTCTTGTACCCCAAAATCGTGAAAGAAAATATGTTCCCCGGAGCTTCACCGGATGCTAAGCTAAAATTTGGCCTTCCCGTCGGTTCAAATTTTGGATTTTCAGGAAATGGAACAACTCCTCTGTTACATCCCTGATATATACTTCAAACTTGACTTGAAATTTTAATGCTTTTCAACATTTTAACACTGTAGGAAGATGGAGTACAACTACGGTACATTAACGACTGCTTCCGTCTCCTGTACGCATTCGAGGCCATCACACAACCTCCCACAGACTACGTCTTCCCAGTCGGGGCAATGGGGGCGCCGCACACTGTCAGCAGCAGCTGCGAAGTGTCCGCCAGCAGCAGTACCACCAAGATATGCTCCCCGGATGTGGAGCTAACGAACATGAGCACGCAAAGCGATGATGTCATCACCCAAGTGGGAGATGCAATCAGCTCTCTTGATGACGTCAGCAGTTCGTGGGACGTGATGACGTCTGACGCAGGCATGGCTATGGAAGAGTCTAGACCAGATCAGAGTTCAGTGTCGTTAACAAGCTCTGATGTGACTTGTGCTGAAGGAAACAGTACCGCTGCTGGCAGCGGGGACATTTTCTCAAATATGTCGTATTTTGACTCGAGTATAATTCAGGGGAATGCGGGCGATGCAGCCTGTAGGAAAGCCACATGCCAAGACCAAACAACAGAGGCCGCCGATCCTTGCAAGGGTGGCTTACAAGCCTCCCTAGAATCGGGCAGCCTTGATCTGTGGAAAGCCACCACAGATAATACCAGCCCGTGGACTGAGGACATGTACAACAATAGTGGTGATGTCGGCAATACGGGGGCAGTCGTTAGCCAGTGGCAGTCGTGTGCTATTTGTCTGGAAGATTTCCCCGAACATAATTTGTTGACGCACAAATCTTGTGGTGGAATGCTCTGCCATGCCTGTATTGAGGTGAGTGCAATATTCAGCAGGAGTGAAAAGGTGACCTCCACAGCTGTTTGAAACTATGCAAATTGCCTTTTATTTTTAGAACAATTTGAAGCACTGGAGACACAATATTGACAACTGATATAAGTAGATGCATGCAAGCGCTAATATTACCTCTGTAAAAATCAGAAATATCCATGGCAGGAATCTTGACATATAGGCCTACAAAGATCATTACATACATATTAAAGGCACTATCTGTGATTTCCTCAATCAGAAATAAAAAAAATATAAGAAATCAGATTTTTGCACGTCTGTGACAAGTATAAGTATTCTAACATCTCCTGCAAATGACAAGACCAAAAGCAATCTACTAAAGATAAATCAGATATTTTAGTCATACTGTCCGTACAGACACTTACTACAACACGTAATTGAAAGGAGATTCAGATCTTTGAACACTGTTTTCTTCCATTTCTGTCAATTTTTCAGTTTGAAAAGATAATGTATACCAATTTTACAGACGTATCCTTCACTTTATGCAAATTCTAAATATTTTGACTCAGATTTCGAGTGGATCACTGATAGCGTCTTTAAAGGGCCCTCTATTGCCCACATTTCCATAGAAATACATGTAAAACTAGATTTCAAAGAAAAATCATGTTTGCCCGCAATGAAACTTCATCACAGGATATAGCTTGCAGAATAAATAAATCAGTTTTAAAAATGTGTCTCTGTTGATATAGTTTATTCTGGTTTTGTCATGATAAATGAGACTTTCAAACAGTTGTGTTTTAAGTTGTAGATATGGTAGTCTGCCTTTTAATGAAAATTGGTAGAGTCAATTTCTATTTTTTTAAAATAATTTAAACTGTTTTTAAAATGTGCCATTTTGAACAGTAATTGCTTCATAGTACCTGAAAGGTAAATAGAAGTATCACCTTGTTCAGCAAATGTTCCGGTAATTTATTTACAAATAATAAAAGTGATGAAGTTGGTGGACCAGTGTTTTGTCACCCACTGAGGTCAAAGTTCCATATTAATTTTAAAATAATTAAACATTGGAAACCTTGTGAATTACTATTGTGTTAAAAAGGTCACATTATTTGGACACCATATTGAAAAAAAGCAAAAACATGTGGTTGATCTTTGCAATGGTAGACTTTCTGAACAAACCACATGCCTGACGATATTCTTGATGTCTAAGGATCATTTTATATTTGAGGGTGACATGGCAAAATCAGCAATAACGCACATTTTTCCATGCTGTACGGTTTACGTAATAACATTCATACTAATAATGCAACTAAGTGATCAATTACAAATACCTCGTCCACCAACAAGCTCATCAAGTCAAAATGGCCGTTTGCACTGTAGCCTTTTATGTTTCTATCTCTGTGGAGTAGAGCCTGTATATCCCAGGTTTGACTCCTGTGGAAATTTCAAACCCCTGATACGCATGCATGGTGGAATTGAGTGAATTTTAGGTGTGTTCAGAAAATGTCTGGTCATTATAGAACCCATAACTTTGGTATATATGGCATGATTCCTGCAGGAGTAATTGCTCTTGCATGTCCATACTTTTGTCAGTTGTCAAAATTGTGTCGCCTCTTCTTAGAATTGCTAAAACATACGAGACAGTATTCATGGGGTCAAACAGCTGTGTTATAAACTGATTGAATGATAAAAAATTGTAAACAAGAAATGTATATGAGCTGGTCAATATCAGGAGTAGGCTGTAAGCCCCACATTCTTTTAATGTATATGTACTTGGTACTTTTAGAGTGAAAATGTGTTATTGTCTTGTTACAGAGGGCAGTGAAGCATTATGGGGACCAACCTGTGGATTGTCCGGTAAGTGAGACTCGCCGTTAAAAACTAACATCACTACAAAAGGTTTCAATCAAGCTAGGCAGATATATTTAATGCTGAACATTATACCTGTTCTTTGAGCATTGTTAAGGCAACACTACAGTACATGCTGTGTACCAATTGTGCTTCAAAGTTAAATCTATAAAAATGTGCTTTTTGTTCAACTTTCACAGGTTTGCAGACAAGAAATCAACCCAGCAGAGGATTATGTTGCCATGATAACAGCATCGGTAGTGAGGCCAGCCAAGAGGATACTGCAGGTGCCTGTGATGTTTAGAAACGACACGGAAGATGTTAATGGAGATAAACAGGTATGGTGCCACTGTATAGTGTGATTGTCGCTTAGAAGCTGAAAAATGTTTGTTGTTTGTTTAAAACTTCCTTTCTTCTTCTTTAAAAACACTATCAGTGATTCACCTGAAAGAGTCAAAATAGTTTAAATTTTCAAGAATAGCTTTAAAGTAAAGAATAAGTCTGTAGAAGTCTCATAAGTTATATTTTCCAAGCGAAAATTTGATAGAAAAGGAAGAAAACAGCATGTCCAAAGATATGAATCTCCATTGAATTACGTGTTGCAGTAAGTGTCCGTTGGTCTTATAACTTGTGAGGTATGTTAAGATATCTAAGCTTGTTACAAACATGCGAAAATCTGATTTTTTATTATTATTTTTTTTTTTTGATTTTCTGGTTGAGAAAATCACTGATAATGCCTTTAAAGATTCATGGGCATGCTTGCAAAATACCTATAAATAATCTCAAAGATGGTTTTATTCACTCATGTATTATAGTATTAATGTAAAATCTGCATGAAAGAAAAACTGAGAAGCCATAGATTTCATCAAAATTGGGCATAAAATTATGGGTTTCTGACAAGTTTTGAAAGGAATTTCCAAAACGCAAGTAATTTTTACGCAGGACGCGATAACCCAGAAGTGACGTTTTTGTTGGCTCTGCGTCATGAGCATCATAAACGCTTGTGACGTGGCACAGGTTTCCTGCATAAAGGGCTTCTCGCAGTATGTGTGTGTTGTACAGCATAATTTTTTTTTTTAGGAAATACAGGTAAGATCAAAATTTTGATTTTCTAGACAGTAGAATCTAGAAGTGAAGATTTCTTTCAATTTCACCTGGTATCACTTTGATCGAATGGTTTGTTTTAGCTTCTGCCCAAGGGCGTTTCAGAGGGGCACCCACTTGTTGGCATTCTTTATTCTGAAAATCAAAACAGCCAACTAAAACAAGACTTCTGGGTAGCGATCTCAACTTTTTTTAGCTAAGACGGGGGATGAGGTTGTGGATCACGAAATGCCCCTTTAAAGGTGCATTTCGTGATTCCAGCACCTTCTGTTTTATTCATTGTTCACTAGATATCCTTGAGAAAAGCTTATTCAAAACTTTTTAATGGATTCCGATCTTGCGGTTTTGTGTTATGAGCAAATGCTTGTTTCCCACGGTTCCATAGGCCACTGTGCAGTAATTTCTGTTCAAAATTGCAAATTTCTTACAGATATGACTGAATTTGCACGCAAGATTAGGTACACATAGATTACTAATGTTAACGGTTGAGTTGATATAAAAATCTCTACTCTTTTGAGGTAATGATATAAAAATCTCTACTCTTTTGAGGTAATGATATAAAAATCTCTACTCTTTTGAGGTAATGATATAAAAATCTCTACTCTTTTGAGGTAAGTCGGGGGGGACAAGGCTGTGGATCACAAAATGCCCCTTTAAGTTGGAAACAGATTAGTGCACTCAGGATCATCATCAGCATATTTAGCTTTGCCAGTGTTTTTAAAGCCTTGCTGATTTTTTTTCAGAGCTACTTATTTGGTCATCCTAATGTGATCTACACTCTAAACGAAGTCAGCGGTGAACAGTTGTATGGGAACTTGGAAAATTTATTACCTGTGGGTGCGCCGTTCACGTTAGTGTTAGCGGACGGTCAGGTGAGTATATATTGTTGTCCATTTAGCTGTCGTTAATTATACATGCATGTATACTGGTAAATGAAACAAATATCGAGTAATGTAATTTATAGTGGAGCGGTTTTGACTGCAAAATTGTCAAAAACCCCTCCCCTCGGTAGAACAAAATGCGACCTCTTCTATTCGACAGATAATTATAAAAAATTTTTTTAAAAGATGGTTGAATCTGAAATAAGAACATTGGTATTAGCAATGGCAAGCTAAAACATACATCAGTTAATTTCTAGATGACTTTTTTGCCTTGGCTTTAAAAGATATTTGAGATTGTTATGGAGAAAACATCAGTCATCTGTCAGCATCTAAAGTGTAAGTGTTCCAGAAAAGTGTCAACCTGACTATGATCAAACTTAGGTCCATCTTGGTGCATCCACTTATTTTGCAGATAATTGCTGAAGTCAATTTTTGACAAAAATGATCTGCCAGCAGTAAAACATAAAGCTATGTATAAAAGTACTGCTGCTTAAAATAATTTTCATCTTTTACGGAAACATGGAAATCCTGTGTTAATTGAGTTCTTGTACGCCTTCGGCATAATTACATGGTGCTGCAATACAGAAGAGGGATCTACATAAAAACTGAAATATGTTGGCACCCATAGTGTGTGGTGTTTCCCTTGGCATTTGGGCAAATTTAATTGCTTAATCTGAATTAAAAAATTAGGGGATGTCATTTTAAAAACATGTTACGTTTTCCAATGATATCAAAGCTGGAAAAATATGATTGCGAACGATTTATGGTGCAGAAATTGCATTTTCGTGGAAGCGCAAAATTCGTCAGTCTTTGTCATTAACGTGTAAACGGATACATGAGTGAAAATAGTGTTTGTGTACCCAGATAGAAAATTAAATGGTAACTCCCAGCTCTAATCTTGATTGTGGGTACTCTACAGTCATATTGGGAGTACATATATTTTGAATACTTACTCTATGGTGTACACCAGAAAAGGGGAATCTGGCACTGTATGGTATTTCAACAAGTGTCTCTCTTAAGCATGAACATTATTGTAGTGGCAAACTTCTGATTTGTTCAACAGGGACTGCAATGCTCACGGTGTCCTTACAATCTACACTGCAAAGGTTGCCAACTGGTACGCGAAGTGGACATCACACTGCAGTCAGACGACCACCTCACTGTGGTGTTCAGCAACCTCCCTAAAGAAATGATAGAATGTGCCAGTCGGGTGTTTGACGATAAGAGTATGGATAGCATGGTTGGGAATGATCCATTAACTCTCAGGGATTGCTTTAAAGCCTTTACAGAAAGGTATGTGGATGGGAATAAATGAAAAAAAAAAAAAAAAAAAAAAAGTCTAAGTATGTAACTTAACTTGTTACTAACTTGATTGCAGTAATTAACAATACTTATTGCTACACCTGAATTGAAAATGCATGAGCTTTAACTGCTTCTGGTCCCAACTCAGTTGCCGGTCCTGCTTGCTATGCTGCTATGCAGCTCTATGCTTTGTAAAAGCTCGTCTCCAGCCAGAATTTGGGAGCTTTTAAAAAGCTCTTCTGCAGCTCGCCTCAGGGAGCCTAGATGAGCTTTTTAATGCTCCTCTGAAAATTTCAAAAGACAAGGTCTGCAATGATATCAAAGCTGGAAAAATATGATTGCGAACGATTTATGGTGCAGAAATTGCATTTTCGTGGAAGCGCAAAATTCGTCAGTCTTTGTCATTAACGTGTAAACGGATACATGAGTGAAAATAGTGTTTGTGTACCCAGATAGAAAATTAAATGGTAACTCCCAGCTCTAATCTTGATTGTGGGTACTCTACAGTCATATTGGGAGTACATATATTTTGAATACTTACTCTATGGTGTACACCAGAAAAGGGGAATCTGGCACTGTATGGTATTTCAACAAGTGTCTCTCTTAAGCATGAACATTATTGTAGTGGCAAACTTCTGATTTGTTCAACAGGGACTGCAATGCTCACGGTGTCCTTACAATCTACACTGCAAAGGTTGCCAACTGGTACGCGAAGTGGACATCACACTGCAGTCAGACGACCACCTCACTGTGGTGTTCAGCAACCTCCCTAAAGAAATGATAGAATGTGCCAGTCGGGTGTTTGACGATAAGAGTATGGATAGCATGGTTGGGAATGATCCATTAACTCTCAGGGATTGCTTTAAAGCCTTTACAGAAAGGTATGTGGATGGGAATAAATGAAAGTGGTCTCTGTGTGTGAGAGAAAGTGCAGCTTTTGATTAATGCAAAGCAATTACACAATTTTATGATTAGTAATAAAAACCTAAATGGCATTTTGTATTGAAACAAGGAAAAGGTAATACCAATATGTTATATAACACACTTTTCACAATGTCTTTCCCAGAAAGGGAGAGAGGAACAATTGCATTGGAATTCATTTAACACTTCATGATTGAAATCTAAATGAGGTACGGGTACATAGTAGTTCAAAGTCAAATGCCCAACAAGAAAACTCTCTCTCCATCTTGAAGGGTAGATTGTGATTAGGCAATTCATTCAATAGGGAACACACATCGGACCATTCAATGTCAACTCCAGGAATCAACACTAATCAGAAAAGTTGACCGAGGGAAGAACATACCTGAAGTTGAAAGTATTGTTTTTTAAGGGGGTGGCTGTCAAAATATGCTAAAATATATTTTGAGTTTTACATAGGCAATGAATGTCTTAGCTAAAACTGTTCCAATGTGTTCAGTATTGAGTAAAGAGAAACTTAAACGTTCTGAACGTCACACATGTGACCAAAACATTATTCTGGGTTAAGTTTGGACTCAAGATTATTAATAATATCAAAAAAATAACAGATTGATTACATTGACAAGACAGCATTGTGTTGAAAGTAAAAAACATCACAAACATGACCGAAGAATGGTCCAGATTTTTGGACTGGAGTTGACGTGGAATTGCCCCTATACTCCCCGCCAAAATACTTCTGTGATATGTCAACGCAGTACTCATGAACACGTAAAAGGAGTGGAGCCTGTGAGTGATCTGAGCTAGACTCAAATGCGAGCTGTTGTCATGAGCGATAATCAGCCAATATCAGAGTTTAGCAGAATCACTTTCTTGCTTACGCACATCACGCTCAATGCAGGGCAAATACCACAGAAGTATTTTGATAGAAACTATTAAGTGTTTTTAAACTGTTAGTGAGCTAGGACACCAGAACAACGGTTGAAAATTAACATGGAACCATTTACAAGCAGAATTTTTAATATTGGCATGTTATTCCTCTTCCAGTGAACTACTAGATGAACACAACCCCTGGTTCTGTCCAAACTGCAAGAAACCACAGTGTGCCCGCAAGACCATTGCCATACGACGCTTTCCAGAAACCTTAATAGTATACCTTAAAAGGTGAGATGTTTTGAGTGCAGTAGCCTGCTCATTGTGCAAGTGAGTCCCTCCCATGCATTTCATGTTACACATCATATCAAAATGTGCATTTTCTCAGTTATGACAAACTAGCCACAAATATTTTGTATCCTTTAACGGAAGGGGATTATCTTAGATCAATAGATCAAAATTCAAAAGAAATGTTCTCAGATAAATTTGTGATTTGTGTGTGTGTTTAAACATTATTTTGGTTGTTTTGGCAAACCACTGTTGGTTTTTTTAAGAAAATGTTGGTACTTTGTCTTTAGAAATCCAAAATGACACTTTAAAAGACTCTAACAATAGAGTTGTTAGTCCCACAGGATAAGGTTTTGATTTTTACTTATTTTGTTTTAGCATCTGCAGACTGCACAGATTGAACTCGTAATAGTGTAGTTTGTCAGGAATAGTTGGTCAGACTTGGAGATTTCTTAAGGAGAGTGTCCTCAATTTTCAAACAAATTATGTTTTTGCATATTCATAGTCCATATACTAATCACTCTCTGAAAAGAGTTATATATTTTCAATTTTTCATACAGAAAATAGCAACATTGTTAAAAGTTGTTAGTTAAACCAAAGTTTTAAATCCGGTTTTGTCCCCGTCAACGGGGGTGGCCGGATACACCTCACACTCGGCAATACTGCTGGTGAGGATTTGTGGAGCAAAAGATAATTGACCGGATGCCCTTCCACTGACGTCAATCCACAGTTTTCGGCGGTGGGGCCTAGCTCGGCAACTATGCCCACCATACAGGCAGCATGTGATGGATGGCCGCCAGCTCTCCAGAGTGACGCAAGTGTAGGTAGGATCTTCTTTTTCATTCTACCAGGGGGTAACCAGTACCCTCATCAGATTCCTTATAACAACGAGGGGGGTGACGGTTAGACGCCGAAAGCTCGGCCCTATGACAGGTGTTATACTGGTTACGGATTTACAGTAGCAGGACCTAAAATGAAACCTGACCTGAACATTGTTAATAAAATTTTAATGGATCCAGAATTTGTGATCACACACAAATCTATGGTATTGGTATACAAAACAAATGCTTAATGAAAATGACAAATTGATTATTTCTTTAAGTATAGGGCAACTCGCATTTTGTCATCTGTGAGTGGGACTGTAAAAGGGAAAGCTATGGGTGGTCACTCAAAGGCTGACTCAGAGAGGTTGAAAAATTTTTGTGTGTATTTATAATAAATAGTCAATGGAACCTAAGATAAAATTCACCTTTAAATTGCTCAATTCCAAGTTTTGTTTTGATTGCAGTACAACATCTATATATAGTTATAACAGCACCATAGGATATTGTGCATAAAAAAGTAGTGAGTTTTTGTATGAAGGTTTGGCTTGGCTATTCACACAGTGATTAGTAATGTGAACAAGCATTATGTATATCAAAACAAACACCGATTTGTAGAAAATTGAGGGCGCCATCCTGGGGAAATCTCTGACTTGGCCTTTAATGATAATACAGATACCTGTGTTCACCACCTTGAACATGTTTATTACCCTACAGTGGAATATAAAAGAGGACCACTTAAAAATGTCATATCTTTTCAAATCCACATCTTACAAATCCTCATTTGTGTGTTTCCTGTAGGTTTGTGTTCCAATCAGTTTACCAGCACCAAGCTATGACAACAAAGTCGTCTTCCCTTGACAACTTGATGTCAAATGAGGTCCTGTGCCACGAGGCAGCCCTGGAGGGTGGCTCACACATCTATGATCTGCAAGTGCACGTGTGTCATTTTGGAAGGTTAAGTTTAGTAGATGCGCATTTAACACAAGTTAAAGGTGGTGACCTGATCATGGTCCAACAATTTTTTTTTTTTTTCATGTGATGTTTCCCTCTCACATGAAGCATATCACCGGAAAACACTGTAATTTGAGATAAATTGGTCTAGCTCCGTTTGACAGTCGAAGCAAAAATGTGGAGTGAATGGGCAAATAGGTGTGTTAATAAATGGTATGGGCCATTGACAAGTTTATCCAGCCATGGGGAACATTAAATCAGCAGAAAAAGCAGCCAATTTTTGAGGGTGCATTCTTTCAAAATGTGCCATTGCCTCATCTCTTATAACCATTTGGTTCTTGGTGTTGGTGTTAATTGACCATGGGTATCCAGTTACAATTTTTATGCAAGTTTCTTTAAATCATAAATGAACTGATTTCCTTTCCCCAATGGGACTGAAATATAGGCATTTCCCTTCTGAAAGTGGAATGACCCAAAATTACCTATTTTAGCACCCCTACAGATGAAATGGTATCGACCAGTGACCCCAGGTCACACCCTGTCGACAATAGCTCTTCCTCAATCTCCTTTTGGCCGCCGTCAGAAAGGACGCGTGTGACCGCAGCTCTGTCATTATAGCAGCCGAAATTAACTGAGATTTTTTGATACTGGACTAGTTGTCGTCTCATTACGGAATACTCCATTACTTACATACCCCATATCATCTGGATTATATACTGGATTATATACTGGAATTATAACGCTCTCATTCGGACGGCATAATCGGAGGAGACTTTTACGACGTCGGAGAGCTCTTGTTTTGTAACCTTTTTGCCGCCGTTC
>JAMKCH010001343.1:0-38849 GCA_023653785.1 Ophioderma brevispina
GGCAGAAGGCAAGCCTGTTTCCCATTATGGCATTTATTCTGACTATGCATAGTGGTAAGGTATAGGAGGGTGAATGAAAAAAGTTTGGGGTTGTTGGGTGTTTGTTTTCGACGGCAAAGTTTAGAATTTTTAGTTATGTATTTGTTATAGTTTGGGAGGCTCTTTGAGAAACAATTGGTGACGCTGAGAAACCTTATCGGTTGTCATTATAAGTTCTGGTTGGCTGTTTTCGATACAATGGAAATTGCTGCGACAATGTATTACAATATGCCCAGCGTTGGCTGTTCCTCTAAACGATGCTTGTAACACAACGTTGACCGTTTTAAGGCACATTGGAACTGTTGAAAGCAAGTTCTGGAATTTATAAGTGGTCCTTGAAAGTTGAGGCACTTTAATATATTAGGTTTTCTAGCTATAAAATATTCGATTCCTATAAATATGATAATCAAAAGAGGGATTCACTTGCGACAGCGGTGGGCAAACTCGGAATATTTTAATCAACCATTACCTGGGATACTATATTCAGTTGCGAGTTGGACGACAAACACGCTTGCCTTCTTTTGACGGGTTTTAGATATTGTTGTCGACGGTGATTCACTACATGATTGTAGCCTTACATTCGGCTTTTACCTTTTTTTATAATCCCGCGTTCGTTGAAAAGCGGAAAATGGTGAAATAAGTGGCGGTAAGCATATCAATACTAAGTGGAATCGTTGGAACAACCATCTGCCAAAATGTGAGTAATTACATTTTGAATAGATATCCTAAAAAGGTTCAAACAGATTAAGACCGGGAATGTCAATAATAATCTGTATTTTTGAAGAGGAATTCCCTCAAAGTGGCGGAAACATACGAAAATTAATGCAGAATTTAAAAAAAAACCGTCGTAAAAAACCCGACAATTTGCTCTGACAGTATGTCATGACCCCTTGATATTCCTTATTACGTGTGCCACCAAGCGTCAATGTATTGTGTAAAAGACGATGCATTATACATTGTTCTGGCTTGCTGCATTAAAGTTCATTGTAAGGCAGCCGTGGTAACCATGGAGTGTGAATGTAAACTGTTTTGTAGTGTAATTTGCCGATTACACTTCACACGTAAGTCAAAAGAACCACTGACCCAAGTCTCACATTGAGTATACAAAGAGTGGCCTCTAATGACCCTATATGGCCTTTGACCCCATTTTGTCAAATTGTTTCTACAATAAAACACTTCTGAAACTAAAATGCTATGACAAACTAAAGGAACCCACGGGTCAGGGACTCTTACTGATATGCGAGACACAGAATGAACTATGATGACCCATGTGCCCTTTGACCTCTAATGGCCCTAGTGTGACCTTTGACCCCATTTGGTCAAAATCTATATTACTAAAGCAAATCAACTTTTTGGGGCTTGTGGGTTTGTACGGCTATGTGTTTCACCGTCCTTTTAAAATACGGGATTGAATTTTGAGTGTTGATAGGTGGTAGATGCTCCGACGTACGAGGTTGTGGTCCACGATTTGGAGGGGTCATTTGTGGGGTCAAAGGTCATCCAGGGGTCGTTGTCGGGTATCTTGTCAGTGCGCTTTGATATATGGATACGAGTTTTGGTTTGGTGGTTAGAGTTTCCGCGTACAAGTTTTATGGTCACATTTTCGAGGGGTCATTTGGGGTCATAAGGTTCATTAAGGGGTATGGAAAATGATGGTGGGGTTGAGATAAAATAAAACCGTTATAACAAGTAAGAAAATAAGTAACACATTCTTAGGCCAAAAGATAATATAAGTCTTTTGGTTTCTGACATAGTTTTTCTCCCTACTTTCGGATGGACCAGCACCTCAATATGTTTATATTTACCTTTTACTGCTATAGGCTATGCTGTGTCTTCAAGTGTTAACAATTAACTCCATTGGTGCAGGGATAGCCCTACAATAATGAACCTGTTTGATTTGCTGTTTGCCTTTTTGAAGATTGCTCATCATTGCTATTAGTGCAAAAGTGTTAGGTTATAATTATTTTAGTGCCTGGTTGTGGACTTTTGTTCCCCCTCGACAGTCCCTAAACGGGGTCTTTCAACTGCGGAGCCCTGTCAATTTTTTTCTGGAAAGCTTTATTTTTTAAGAGCTCTATCTCATGGTGCAGTTCATTTTTGTAGATGGCTCCGTTTTTCAGTTAGGAGCGCTTTAAAGTACTTTTACTTCTACTTTTCATTTCAATATTTTTTTTTAAAATCTCCATCGGTTAACTTGTTCCTGACCGTTCCTTAAATGGGGCCTGTCATACGGCGGAGCCTGTCATTTTTTTTCGGGACAGCTTTATTTTAAAGAGCTCTATCTCATAATGCAGTTCATAACTATTAGTGGGCTTCGTTTCAAGTTACGAACTTTTAAAGTTTGACTTATACTTCAACCTTTTCATGTCATTCTTGTAAAAAAATCCAAATGACTAAGTTCCTACTGACAGTTCCTTAAAGTGGAAGCTTTCAATTGATCTTTAAGGACAATAATCCATTGGCTGTATCCTCTTGAGAGGTATTACACTGAATGCTCTCTATGTTTTTTTAATCTCCCTGGTTCTAATCAAATCTCCGATTCCAGGATCAAATCTCCCGATTAACCAAAATCTCAATTTGGCAGCTCTGCAAATGTCATCGGTGTCGTTTTTGTGTAACTTAGGCTGTGGCTTTGACGTATGATATGAGTTTTGGTATGGTGGTAGATTTCGCCGTACAAGTTTGGGCATGTTTTTCGAGGGGTCATTGGGGTCGCAGGTCATCCAGGGGTCGTTATCGGGTAACGTGGCTGTGCTTTTGACGTATGATATGAGTTTTGGTATGGTTGGTAGAGTTTCGCATACAGTTTTGTGGTCATGTTTTTCGAGGGGTCATTTTGGGGCCAAAGGTCATCCGGGGTCGTTATCGGTAACTTGGCCGTGCTGTGGCGTATGGGATAGGGAGTTTTGATATGGTGGTAGCGTTTTTCCGTACCACTTTTGTGGTCACATTTTCGAGGGGTCCTTTTTGGTCAGAAATCATGTAGGGTCATTTATTGGGAACTTGGCTGTGTTTTCAACCCATGGTTTGACGGATGGATATGAAGCACCCAGGCTGCTAATTGAGGTCGAATACAATACCTTGGTTTCTGTTCTGAAACATTCCAGTATACTCATCTAACAGTTATACTCACTAGCGAAGACCCACGCGCAGCGCGGGGCTCGCACACGTAGTAGATACAATTTTCTGCAATAAATTACTGTGACGACCAAACATGCTCAAAGGAACTTGTAGTACGCATATAGTTAGTACATTTTGACCTAAATGACCTTTGCCCCACGTTCAAACCTTTGCACATCCATATTTTTATACCCGGTGGTCTGTCAGTCACTGTGTCTGTCTGACTGCAGATGTTCTCTGAGACCGAGACTTGCACCTCCTGCAACGTGGTGGTGGGTTCCCCTTGACCTTACGACAACCGAGTCTGTATTGGTTAGTGGGATCAAAGTTCTCAAGGTTCCTTTCAAAGTCAAAGTAGCTCCAATGGGGTAAACGTTGGTATATTCATGCGAGACCTGGTGGGCGGGTGATTGTTTGATGATGAAAATTTTATAGGTCATGGCAAGGTCATCAGGGGTCATTCACGGTCAAAGGAACCGCAAAACCGAGGGTCATTCAAGCCAGGTGTCGCAAACAACAAGGTGATAGCCAATCCGAGGATCGCCTAGTAAATACTATTTAAAGAACCACCGTCCGAACCTATGTATGTACATATGACCTCTTTATGGCCCATATGCCCTTTGTGACTGCCAATGACCCTACTTGACCTCTGACTTCAAAATATCTAAACATTCTTCCAAGTTAAGTTGTATGCCCCAAACCTTGCTCAAGATAACACTGGCCAAGACCCGTGGCCTATATGTCAATTGACCTGTAATGACCCTACATGACCTTTGACCCCACAACTACACTTCCCTAACCAATCCCAATTGATGGATTACTGCATCATTGATGCATCGTTTTGCATTAATAAGACCAAATCATTAAGACACAAACCTAAAGAAGTGTAGGCCTAAATGGGCAAACAATAATCACGGATAATCGCATAACCTATGTATCCCCATATGTTGTTAGCATAAGTTGTGATCTTTGTTTTTATACATGTAATACTTATTTATTCTGTGATGTCTTTTTTAATTCATAGATATAATATCAATTAACTTGTCCTCATAAGACGTGTGTATTCTGTACACAAACACACACGTGCACACCGCACACATATTACACATTCAAACAAATAACAGCTACACGTACATCCTAGCAAGACGTAACCACGAATTGAGTTTATCTACAGAAAAAAGAGATCTACAAGACCAAAAATTTGTATCAATGCACAATTACCAGAAATACCAATTATTTGGTTTAATTATAAGATTTTACCAGAATTAGAGCAACAAATAGACTTCTATAGATGAATATTAAAGGGTGTTACTCGTTTGTACTTTTTTGTAATTTGTAATATATAAACTTTAGGGCACTTATTGTGAACTGTATACAGGTGAAAAAGATTTGGAAATTTGTGGTCATACAGAATTTCGATATCCGGAGGGTCCTTTTAGAGGACAAAAAACTAAAAAAAAAATTTCCTATATGACATTTAACCATGTAATTTCAAAAGGGCATTTGTGTATATATATTTTTAACAAAAAAAATGCTTTATTTATGATTTCCGTTGAAAACACTGGATCCCAGACATTCACCTGCCTTAAAACCGAACATATTATGAGATTGAGTTTATAATGCACACGGTCAAATCTGAAGAGGATATTTTTTAATGGAATATGGAGCTGTTTGAAATCCTTCTTTGAATGATTTATTTGTATTAACCTTTTCAATTCCCCCCCCCGCGATTTTCTCCTGCCTTCGCTTGTTTTTTTTTTTTATGATTGGAATTTAATTGTAACTGAAAATGTATAATGCTGATATCTGAGGTATATGTAGTGAAATGACAATGACACATATAATACAGCCCCATGATGGAACAAAACTTAATTTGAAAAATTAGAACTTGAAGTTGTAGCTCCATCCAGAAAAAGCAGAAAAAAAAAAAAAAAAAAAAAAAAAAAAAAAAAAAAAAAAAAAAAAAAACAATCTACCCCCCTACCCCTTATTCTGTAGAAGAGAAAATAATGTTTTTTATTTGCGTGTGAATCACCTATGCTTCCAAAAGTGTTTTACATACAACCTAGATGTGGATGGCTGCTGAAGGTACCGACTTTAAAGTTTCCCAAGGGCCACGAGAAACGTGAAAACAGATAGGCTGTTAAAATTCATTTACTCAGTGGTGAGTTAGGCCTATATGTAGATGCATAATATATGTCCAGTGTATAAATGGATTTCACCATATAACGTAGCTAGGCGATTTCACATCTCTAATATTTGCCATCGCTGTTGAACAAAACTACAGAAGCTTATATTACAACACGAGGGAAACTAGAAAAATTTATCGAGGATGGACTGGCTATAGGTTGCTCGAGAATTTCCTGAGCTGATGGGCCGCAGAGTGTGGAGTACATTTTTTTTGTTTTGTTTTGTTCAGGAGGCAAATTGTCTTTATTCGTGTATTAAAAATAATATTTTTAACTAATAAAATAACTCATTATTACCTAATGCATATGTAATTTTTTTTGTGTAGGCCCCTAACTCTTTGCCATTGTGATCATTAAAACTTAATTACGAAAAAAGATTTGTCATTTTGTGGTGCCTAAAAAGTATTAGTCCGGCTAAAAATGATCTAGGTATCACCTGGAGAAAGTTTATCCTCATTTGGTTTTTTCTAGATGCAGAATTTAATGAGGAAAAGAATATAATAGGTAAAAAGGCCGAAGCCTGAACGCATCCTCAATATAGGGGATTATTTCCTGGGGGGGGTCAAAAATTAAGAAAAATCATATATTATGGTACATTAAGACAAATAGATATCCTGACCGTGCAATGCCTAAAATTAAGCTTATTCAGGTATTTAAAGTAATAATGTCTGGATGTAAGTAATGGAATCGAGTTAAATAAGTTGTAGGGTGGTCACTAAATGACCCTTATTACGACATACAGTGAAAATTGGCTTAAAAATATACAAAATACCACAATTAGGCAGTAAGTAATTTGGTTCAATCCAGAATAGTAGTTTCAGGGATAGTAGAAGGTCTGGCGGGTTGATTGAGTGGCAAAATGCATTATTTTGGAGTGGCAACCATGGGGGGGGGGGGGGGTGCACTTCAATATGCGACTTAATGTGCCTATACCAGAAATACGAACATAGCTTTCAGTGGTGGAAGGAAGTGATCTCATGTGTTTTTTTTCTAGAACAGAATTTTATGAGGAATAAGAATACTTAGTAAAAGCCAGATTCCTGACGCACCCCAAAATGGGGGTTTATTTCCGGGGAGGGGGCAAAACTCATATGGTACATATGAAGACAAAAAAATATACTGACCGTCCAGCGACCACAAGGAGGGGGCACTTTCATGTAAATTCTGTTTATATGTGCCTACCAGGTGGTACGAAAATAGCTTCAGGGTGTGGGATTTTCATAGATAAGGGTCATGTAAGTTTTTTATGTTTGATATTTGAGAGAAAATGGTCATTGTTGTAAGATTGAAGCAATTGGGGTGTTATTGGGTGTTTAGTTTGATGTCAAATGGGGGTTCAAGGAGAGGCATCCGATATTTATACGCTACATTGTGTCATTTTTATATGTAAAGCACTTTGACCTAATTTGATAAATTGCTGTATCAATGTGTTGTATTGTAAAAGGGACAACTAAACCCCTTTACCTCCTGAACTAGACCAATATCTAATCCCGTGTCCCCAATGTAATAATTAAATTAGTTTTTGATTATCACCTGTATGTTATAAATACTTTTGTCCATGATTTTAAAAAAATACATAAAAAACCACAGTAGTTAGTTGTGTTTTAAGGAATTTTCCGATGTATTTTTCACCAGGGGTGTGCTTTATCCCCCCCAGCTTATATTCACTGTCATATCATGATATCAAGCATTTAAAGAGACATATGGCATGTAAAAATTGACATAATGAAACCTTCCTGTTTTTACAGAATGTAAACATCACATTGTTTTTCAAACTCGTGGAAGTGATTTCAGTAAGGTTCCATTTCATTATGTCAATTTTTTCATGCCATTATGTTCCTTTAAATACATAAATAAACTAGATTCGTAGGTTACACAGGTTTGATTGAATTTATTTGTATCTATGTATGGTACTTGTGCAATAATTCTGTGACAGCAGACCTCTGCTAAATCCTGGAAAACTAATTACTAACTAGTATTATATAGTATTATGTTAAACTCACCCCCCCCCCGAAAGTTTTTGAAATCACCCATGAAGAAGTGGGTGTGTGCAAAACAACAAATAACTAGACAATTATTTTCAATGGTTAGTTAAAATGTCATGTTTGCCAACCAAAGTTGTAATGATATTGTAGTGGACATGCAGTACAATTATCTGCTAATTAGCAATATACAAACATCATGAACAACAAAAAGTTATGAACACTCCTTCCATATTTTCATTTGAAACCTCAAACTAAGTTGTGTTTTCCCTGTTTTGGGGCCTTTGTATATTACGGTTTATCCAATATGCATCTCAGATACATTTTGATTTTTTAAAGAAGTCCCTTAATACTGGATTCTGAAGTTGCCTTTGAGTAAGCAGATTTCAAACCTCTTTTAAAATTCAATTATCACTTGCATGGAATACGATGTAAAACTATTCTCATAAGCATTCGTTTTCAAGAGGTGGTATGGATAACGTAATATAAATCACTAAGTGCAGTAAAGTAATAAACGCATTTCTAAATTCACTTTCAACATGCCAAAATAACTATACAGTGAATACTTAAAACAGGTTTTTTTTTGCCAAACGATGACAAAAATGATCTTCCAAATTTTCAATTTAGCATCAACTTGTTCCTTTATAAAACCACATCGTATATTCTAAAATTAATACGTCCAGCTGGTGCTTCACTCCGCAGTAGGTTTGTATTATTGTCTCGATGGTGCCCTTATTATACCGATCTGGTCAATTTGTATCACTTTATTGAATCGCATTATTTCCACAAGAGCAGCGGATGCCATTTTTTTCTTTCCTTTTCTGGCTGGGGACTTCTTTGTAGAATCCAACATTTTCCTATCTTTTAGTGCCTCAGGTTTGGTAAATCAGCTGTTATCATGGTATTATATAATATTTCTGGGCGCGTTTAACTTTGTTGAGTTTCATTGGCAGTATGTTTCGTTTTCTACGATACCGCTGGAAACTAAGAAATTAAATATAATTTTAATTATGAACAATTGCGCAGATTTAACATATCATAATTTGGCCAACAATGGTATTTTAAATAGCCGACTCTGCGGTCTTATGGCCTATTCCCTTAGCCTTCTATTAGTCGCGGAAAGTCAGATTTAAAAAAAATATGTTTATATCATTCAGGACAAATTCTATAATAGTCATGACCTTGTGAACGAGGGATTGATCAACAAAATGTTTTAAATCGGCCCTAAAAACTTGACCATTCGCCCCATCTGTTTTTTGCGTATATTACGTTATCGGCATGCAGCGGAGGCACTAATGTTAAACTAAAAACCCCCATTAAAACCACCTAATAGCGTGTGTTGTTACATAGCCCGGTGCACACTGCATGACAAACGGCTGTAGCACTACTTACTAGAAACAAAACTCCCTATAATGATATTATACCACAAAGTGCACAAAGCAAGCACAATGTGTACCCTAGAGTGTGCATATTATTACACAAAAGTATTTGGGGGTAAAAGCGGTTAAGAAAGTGACTATCGTACTTTATTTGGTGCAACAATTGTCAGCAATACTTCGAGGAGCAATAGCAAGAAGTGTATAAAAATGGCCTACCCTAAGAAGGTCAATAGAGCTCTGATTTTCGTCCTCGTTTTGGATAACGTAATATACATAACGTAATATTACATTTTGATTTATTCCATTTCTAATATTTAGGAGAATGGTGTATCCTGGTTATTCCGACTAATCAAGCTCAGGGTATGTGTGCCTATACATGCAGATATCTTTAGAGTCTAGGAATCTTGCTTAATTAGATTTGCTATAACGTAATTACATTCTGTAAAACGGACGCATTAAAATTTGGAATTATAAACTTTTATCGAGGGGCACCAAATTTGCAACCAAGCATTTTTGATGTTATGGCTTACATGTAGGGCGTATTTTTGCTTTGATCTATGCAAAAGTACTGTCATTGCAGTTGGTATTTTTCAAAAATCGAGTTACTAAATTGATAACGTAATATACAATGAGTTCGCGGAATCAATATATTGTATTCTTGTAGCTTACCAAGAATGTTATCAGGGGAAAACAAGGAAACTATCAATATCATGATTCTTTTAAGAAATAAAAACACAGGTATGGAATAAAAATTTTGACTATTTAGATAAATTGTAGCATTGTAAAAATACGTGCATAGAGCCACGGAAACAGCCATTTTGGCGTTGTAGTTTAGGTCGTCAAGGAGTAAAATGACGGAGATCATGATATTTAAAGTATAAGAGAAACAGAAAACATATATGTCCATGTAGAAGATCACAAAGTACTAAAAGAACCAGAACATTAACACCGTTACTTATTTTAAGCAAAACACAAAGATTTTGGATCAAAGAACGAAATAACTCTACGGAGTCACTTTTTGAGGAATGGCCCTAAGTCGCATACTGAAAATCCGCCAATGGGTGCAAACCATACGCCATTTACCACCTCAAAGCTCCCCAATGAACTAGACTATCTCTCAAAACTCTGTTTTAGATTGAACAAAGTACTTCCTAATGTGGTATTTTTGATATTTAAGCAATTTTCAGTTGATTCTTAATAAGGGAGCATTTAGTGACCCCCTACAACTATTTACCCTCGTATCATTACTACATCAATTACATGGACTTAAATACCTAATAAGCGTAATTCTTAGTCACTACATGGTCAGTGTATCTATTTGTCTTCATATGTACATAATAATAGTATTATTATTTATTTTGACCCCCCCCCCGAAAATCCACCTTTATAAGGATGCGTCAGGATTCGGGCCTTTTTACCTAACTATTCTTCTTTATCATAAAATCTGAGCTAGAAAAAACACATAAAGGAAAACTTTCCTTCCACACTGAAAGCTATTTCGTACCATCTGGTATAGGCACATATAAGTCGCATATTGAAGTGCACCCCCCCCCCCGTCCCCGGTTTGCCACCCAAACCAAAATAAGCATGTGCCAACTTCACAAGAAGTTACACCAGCCCTTCTACTATCCCTGAAACTACTGTTCATGGAGTTTGTAACAAGATGACTTACTTCCTAATTGTGGTTATTTTTGTTATTAAGCAATTTGCACTGTATTTCGTAATAAGGGGTCATTAGTGACCCCCCTACACTTATTTACCCTCGAATCATAGACTACATAAAATCCATCATACTTAAATACCTGAATAAGCGTTTAATTCTTAGGTAATTACACGGTCCGGATATTCATTATTTGTCTTCATATGTACCATTAGGGCCTATGTGTTTTCTTATTTTTTTGACCCCCAGAACAATAACCACCGTATTGATGAATGCGTTCATGATCGGCCTTTTACTAAAACATATTCTTATTCCTCGTAAAATTATGATCTAGAAAAAACACATAAGAAAACTTTCCGTTCACACTGAAAGCTATTTCGTATATCTGGTATTAGGCACATATAAGTCGAATATGAAGTGCACCCCCCCCCCCGGTTTGCCACACCAACCAAAATACTTGCATTGGCCACTTCACCCGACGTCACACCAGACTTATACTATCCGGTGAAATACTGTTCTGGAGTTTGAACAAATATTACTCTAATTGTGGTATTTGTGTTATTTTAAGAATTTTCACTGGATTTGCTTAATAAGGGGTATTAGTGTCCTCTACAAACTAGTTACCCTACGAATCATAACTACATCAAAATTACATTTATACGTCATACCTCTGAATAAGCTTATTATTCGAGGTCATTACAACGGTCAGTGTATCTATTTGTCTTCATATGTACCATAGGGATCTATGTTTTTTCTTAATTTTTTGACCCCCGAAATAACCCCCCTATATTGAGAATGCGCTTCATGATTCGGCCTTTTACTAACATATTCGTATTCCCTTAAAATTGTCTGATCTAGAGAAAACAACACATTAAAAATATTTTTATCTATAACAAATCACACATTGAAAGCTATTTTTCGTACCATACTGGTATTATTATTAGGCACATATAAGTCGCATATTGAGTGCCACCCCCCCCCCCCCGGTTTGCCCACCCCAAAAACCAAATACTGCATTTTGCCACTTCACCAGACAGTCTTTTCTCCACCAGATCTTCTACTATCCCTGAACTACTGTTCTGGATTTGAAACAAATTACTACTTCCTAATTGTGGTTTTTGTAGATTTTAAGCAATTTTCACTGGAGTTTCTTAATAAGGGCGTCATTAGTGACCCCCTACAAACTTATTACCCTCGAAATAAACTATCATCAAATACAATATACTGAAATACCGAATAAGTTAATTCGTAGGTCATTACACGGTCAGGATATCTATTGGTCTTCATATGTACCATTAGGCCTAGGTTTTTCTTATTTTTTTTGAACCCCCAGAAAAACCCCCCTATATTGAGAATGTGTTAATGATTCGGGCCTTTTTACCTAACATATTCTTATTCCTCATAAAATGAGGATCTAGAAAAAAACATAGAAAAATTAATTTAAAATTGCAAGTTTGTGTCCCATGAAACTTGGTTGTGAGTATATGCAAATATAAGTCGCATATTGAAAGTGCCACCCCCCCCCCACGGTTGCCCCCCAACCAAATACATGCATTTTGCACTTCCACAGGACCGTCCACCGACCTTCTACTTCCCTGAAAACTAACTGTTCTGGATTGATTTGAACAAATTACGTACTCTAATTGTGGTATTTTTGGATATTTTAAGTCAATTTTAATGTATTCTTAATAAGGGGGTCAATTAGTTACCCCCTACAACCTATATTTACCCTCGAATCATAATAAATCAAATACATTATACTTAAATACCTGAATAAGCTTAATTCGTTAGGGATTCCACGGTCAGGATATCTTATTTGTCTTCATATGTTACCATGGGCCTAATTGTTTTTCTGGTTTTTTTTGAACCCCCAGAAAGAACCCCTATATTGAGAATGCGTTCATGATTCGGCCTTTTTTTACCTAACATATTCTGTATTCCTCATAAAATTGATTAGAAAAACACATAGATAAAACTTTCCTTTCACAACTGAACGCTATTTTCGTACCATATGGAAGGCACATATATAGTCGCAGATGAAGTGCCCCCCCCCCCCCCGTTTGCCACCCCCAACCAAATACTGCATTTTGCCACTTCACCAGACGTCCACCAGACCTTCTACTATCCTGAAACTACTGTCTGGATTTGGAAACAAAATTACTTACGTCTAATGTGTATTTGATTGTATATTTTAAAAAACAAAAGCCATTTTCACTGTATCTTAATAAGGGGTCATTTAGTGACCCCCTACAACTTATTACCCTCGAAGCATAACTACATCAAAATACAGTATACTTAAATTAACTGAATAAGCTTTAATTCTTAAGTCATTACACGGTCAGGAGATCTTATTTGTCTTCATAATGTACCATAGGCCTAGGTTTTTTCTTTATTTTTGACCCCAGAACTAACCCCCCCCCCCCACATTAGAATGCGTTCATGATTCGGCCTTTTACCTAACATATTCTTATTCCTCATAAAATTCTGATCTAGAAAAACCACATGAGATAAACTATCCTTCCAGGTGATACCTGCTCATTTTTAGCCCGGGGATATATTTCCTTTTCCAAACATGTGGGGTGTACGTGTGGGAGAAACTTATTTTAGGATCATGTGCCCTTCATCCTTTCCAATGAAGTATCAATTCCAAGGTAACTTTCATCTCACCAGGGGAAGGTGGGTCCAGGGCCGTCGCTAGAATTTTGCTAGACAAATTTAGTGCTGCAGTTAAGAGTCATTTGAAGCGTAGTTTAGTAAGCGTTATGTCTTGTCAAAGACTCGGTTTTAAAACCATGCAAGATACTGCATGCAGTTCGGGGGCCCCTGTCCTATAGATGCCCTCAGTTAGATGCCCCCAGTTTAGGGCCCTGTTGGGGCAGTGGCAGAGCCCCTGCCGGGGTCCAGGGGGGCGGAGCCACGGTTAGCTGTTGGATTTGAGCGATTCAGAACCTTCCAGATGGCCACTTTTTGAGGGGTACCGGGGGTAAATAGTAATCAAAGAAAAGATGGTTTCCAAAATTTGCTCACTGAGACGGGCAATACACATTAGGCGGAGCGTTAATGTTTGAACGGGTGGCCCGAACGGGTGGGATAGTAGGGAGCAGCAGAAGCCTGCCGGGGGTCCAGGGGAGAAGCCCACGGAAGCTTATGTACTTGACGCTCTAAGCTATCAGAACTTAAGATGACCAATTTTTGATTGGGGTGTAAATATTAATCAAATCAGAAAAGAAACAGTTCTAACTTGCTCACTGAGACGGCAGTGAAGCAGGTACTGCTGAAGGCAACTACATATAGCGAGCGATAATTCGTTAAATGGGGGGGGGGCAAGATGAAGCGGGTGAGATAGGATATTTGGCTAGATTAGCTCTAGGCTAGTGAAATTAGAAAACTCCAGAGGGCGTCCCATTTAGGCTAGTTTTTTCTGTTGCTAAGGCTAGTTATTTTTGACCCTCAGGGCTAGGTTATTTATTGGTCTTGGGATTTGCACTTATTGGTCCTGTGGGAGATACAAATTTTGTTCCCATGGGAGACTAATTTTTTGTCACTTGGGAAAGTAAGTTTTGGTCGCTAAGGTAGTTATTTTCTGTTCCTCAGGCTAGTTATTTCTGGTGCTCAAGCTAGTTATTTTCTGGCACTAGGCTGGTTATTTTCTGGTCCTCAGGCTAGTTATTTCTGGTCGCCCAGGCTAGTAATTTTGTGTCGCCCAAGCTAGTATTTTTAATCCCAAACAAAGTTAGTTTAATATACAGTCGTGAAAAAAAAAAAGAAAAAACAAGAAGAAAGAAGAAGAAAGAACAAGGAGAATTCATATTAATTATCTTAGGGTAGGAAGGATTGACATTGAGGACAATCAGCATACTCTTGGGGTTTGGGGTTGGGATAGTCCTGGAAATATGTCAAACTAATATGGAATTCCATTTGTCTGAATTCCATGACAAATTTTGAGCACTTAAACACATAAACAGTTATTTCCCCGACAGTGGCGATTGCAGAGAGGTAAAATTGGTTGTGACCACATGCATACATTTCAGAGTAAATTAGAAGTTTTTTTCCAAACGACAAGTTGTGAGCCTTTTGTTTTAAGTGGTATATGTAAAGGGCTGAACATCTAAGTGGAATAAGTTAATGGATAAGTTAACTGTGGGTATGATTTTTTAAAGAGACAAAATAGGGCCTACTGTAATGATTTGCTAGTGATTAATGTTAGACACCCTTAAATTACCAAGTGCTATATTGCACGTATACTCCCAATTCCATGTTGAGAACTGTCAGTTAATGAATGAAACAAGGGTTATAAATTAGCAAGCATGACAGAAAATACAGGTTGTTTAAAAGGTTGTAAATCACCAGTTATTCAAAGTGCAATGCTTTAAAAATGGTGGCAATTTAAGATAGGTACATGGCATTGAAGAACATCCAGTTGGTTAAAAGTCTTTGGAGCACTTTACACTTAAGAGTGAAGGATCAACTCAAAAGCCATGTCTCTTGTTTCTCATGGTTCACAGGCGCAGGCCGTCTCCAGGAGGCCATCTCCAAAAGGCCATCTCTAACAATGTACAAATTATTTGGATATAAAAAAAATATTGAAAATGGAGAATTCCATCAAAGTGTGGAAGGAGAAAGGAGATTCTAGTTGCAACTACAGTCATCTACAGCAATCCCTCGGAGTTGATCAAGCCCCTGAAGTTCGGCAGTTTTCAAAGAGGACTTCCCAGAGTACTGCCTGACATGACAAATTGAGGTTGACATAGGTCAGAGTGGGGGGCTTAGTTGTGAGGTTATAAGAACAACATTTCCCCTGACCACAGTAAAATACCAGCACTGAAATATTTGATTCAATATAAATACAAATATAAATACAAATGGTCATCCAAGAAAAACTAGTTGGGGAACACAACAATTTTGTATTTATTTTTAACAAACAAATATTTTTCTTTTTTTTTTTTTTTTTTTTTTTTTTTTTAACTAGCTGGGTGACCAGAAAAATAACTAGCCTGAGCAACCAGAAAATAACTGGCTTGAGCAACCAAGAAATAACTAGCTGAGGACCAGAAAATAACTAGCCGAGTGACCAAAAAATAACTAGACTGAGCGACCAAATATTACTACCCCAAGGGACAAAAAATTTTAGTCTCCCCGGGACGAACTTTCTTCTTCCCAGAGGGACGAAAAATTATTCCCCAAGGGACAACAAAGTAAATAAAACTAGCCTGTGTGAACCAGAAAAAAACTAGCCTGAGGGTCAAAAATCACTAGCTTAGCAGCCAGAAAATAACTAGCCTATATGGGGCGCCCTCTGGAGTGTTGAATTTAATGCCTTGAGCTAAAAAATAGCACAAATATCAATCCCCGGCAAGAGAGAGTCCCTTCGGGTCCAGGGGAGCGGAGCCCCCGAGCTCTTGGATTTTAGCTATTAGAGGGTATTTTGAATGGTTAATGTATGGTAATTAATTCAAATGAAAGTAATGGGCACGAACCCAACCGACGCCAGAATAGTTAGGGTTACTGCATTTTTGTTTTTTGTTCTGCGAGCCACTTCAAGCTCCCCGACTGAAAATACCCCTAACACTGGTAGCCCAAACTATAGGGGGAGTGACCATGGGTCCCCTCGCGTTTGGCCCATGCCACGGCCAAATTTATTTTACCCATTTGATAACAAGTCCTGTTGGCACATTAACAATCCTGATTACCGTTGGTTTCACTTTAAATATAGTGGTTGAGGGGGGGAAGCATTTCATATTAATATTTTGGATTTATTAGTTTTAGGATTAAGTCGGAGTGTTAATTCTTTTGCTTTTTGAGCCGTTCTCTTTGTTGTTTCTTTCTCCCCTTATTCTCTCTCGTCCTTCTTCTCTTTCTCTCTTTGTCCTCTTGCTTTCTTTCTTTTTGAGGATCGCGGGGGGGGGGGGGAGGGGTGTTCAAACACCCACCCCACCCAACCATGGCGACGGCTGGGTGGGTCTATTCCCACCTTCCACTGATCTCACCTACTGGAAGTACATATGACATGTCCATTTGGGTTTGGACCATTGTTGTATTATGATAAGATCAGCCATGTAATACATTGCGTGAACAGTTCATTGATAATTATGTGTTCTTGATGACAAGCGGTTGCATAGCTAAGACCGAAAATCCATGCCCACCGTAATGAAATGCACCAAACGCTGAAATTAATCCAAGGTTAAATATGTTTAAACTTTTTTATCCTTCCCATGGGGCTTTCAATTAAAGTTACGGTCCATACGAAGGACGCTCTGGCCATGCTAAACTGTATCGAATATATAAATCTCGGTATACAGAGCCAGGTGAGCCCCGAGACCTAAAAACGTGCATAAGTTTTGGTGCAGAGTGCCATATTTATTTTCAATAAAAGTTTTTGGCTTCGAGATAGAAGTTAATTGGCAAACAAGCCTTTTAATTCAGCACCCTCCAAAACTTACGTTAAGATTGCTTGCCATATTCAATTATGAACTGGTTGAAAAAAATGACGGGATATGGGCTTATAAAGAACCACACACCCAAAAAACAGGCAGGAATGCATTTTCCAAAAAATGGGTCAATTTTTTAGAAAATTTATTTGCAACACATCACCCCAAAAATATGGGTCTTTGGGTGATTTTAAAAAAACAAAATAGGGGTCTTTGGGGTGACATTCTTCAAAAATATATGGGTCTTTGAGTGACAGCGATGCATGTTGAAAAGGAGGGGGGTTATTAAAATCGCCTACATAGCATCACCCCTCCAAGATTGAGTGCCCCCTCTCCCGGATGAACCTCACATATAACTCATTTATGGTAAGGCCGATTTTAAGGGGCATAATTTCGCCGATCCACAGCCTCGTCCCCGACTACCTCAAGAAATTGAGATTTTTAGATCATTGATCCGGTGGATAAAGTATAGATGTGTGCCCAATCTTAGTGCAAATTCGAAATGCTCTTGAAGAAATTTGCAATTTTTGTATTTTCGGTCCGTAAACGACAGGTATAACCTAATTCATTAACTCATCATGTTCTATCACCGTGTCATGTTTGAAGTTCATTGACCTTCGGTTGTTGATAAGAGTGGATTAAGAATTTCTTCCGTCAGTGTAGACATCCATCAGTCCATCCGAACAAAGGATTGTATGTCAAATACTGACCGAGGCAGGCAAAAATGTGGGTACTAAATCTGGACACAGCCTGCCAGCCCGAGATCGAAACCGCGGGTTCCGCGAACGAGCTATAGGGAAATTTCAATTTGTTTTTTTTTTTCCAATCATTGTAGTTTTAAATTACAAATTAACATCTGCGGAATGGAATCATCTTTTCCTTGTGAAATTTGTCGTTAATCAGAGCGAACATAAAGTAATAATGTTAAAATTATCATGATTATGGAAAATGAGATTTGTAATTGAATTATTGTTAGAATTAGAACATCAAGGTAAATTATGTTTGATATGTGAATTATGTAAATATGTTATATGAGGAACGTGTGCCTTTAAGGCTATTTTAAATAAGTTAATACGAAAAAACGATACCAAATTAAGAATTAAATTAATACAAACACAAAAACTTAAAACTTAAAAAAAGAAAAAACCTAAAAAATTAAAAAAAAAAAAAAAAAAAAAAAAAAATATTACAACTTAAAGTTGAATCAAGTACGAACAAAATATAATTAACACGAAATTAAAGGAACAGGCTCGGACAATTATATGTAACCTGTAGTGCTTGAGAAAATAACTAAAAATAAATATTAAATTAGCAAAATTTCTTAAACATCGAAATATCAATTTAATTGTTTAATCTGTACTTATTGATGTTATATTTTTTAATGTAAAAAGTTTTAATGCAGTGTTGACGAAAATAGTCAAGTAAATTTAAAAAAAAAATCATCAGTACCTTTGCATCAAATATCAATTCAATTTTTAAACTTATTTATTATTTCCATTGTTTATATGTTAAAAATTCTCTACAAATGTTGTTAAATGAACTGATCTTTTAAATAATTTTCTCTACATAAAAACCACACTTCTTCCATTTGTTTGCCAAAGTTTCAAAGTATATTAGTGGAATAGAACCGACAATTTTTTGAGTACCAAACAATGATTAACGGCATAATCCCATAATCAAGAATGTAAATATCAACTACACAAAACAAAAACTCAAGTTTCAGCACTGTCAAAATTAAGGAATAATAACTCGAGGTCATATATTTGTTTTAAATAGAAAAAACAATTATTCACCACAACACATGTACGCCCTCTAACAACCATGACCAAACACACCACACCACACGCACACCTCACAGCACATACACCACACACAACTCACCCCCCCCCCCCCCGCCCACACAAACCACCAAACTGTCACATCCGCATTATAAGAGGCGAGAGGCCAGGGGAGGTCTAAGAGGGAGATAAACTCTATATACCATTGAGCGGGAAAAAGGAACAGAAGAAAGACAGGACATGGGTATTACCCATCCAGATTTCATGGGGAAATGAAAAAAACCCAATTTGCACCTGGCAACATATGATACAACAAAACAACCATTGTGTATTTTTTTTATCTTGTCGTTTGTCCCTTGGGTAATTAAAAAAAACAACTTTATAACAAACAAAATACAAAAAAAACATAAAAACCTAAGCAGCACTGAGTATTACTTTCAGGAAAGTACAAGGGGTGCCAGTGCGTTGTGTATAATAGTCCACCTTGATCACATATGTATGAGAAAGTGGTTTACTATCGCAAGCTATAAATATAGGTGCATTTGGATAAGTATGAAGGGGGTCAAACGTAATATTTGAGTAAAGTGCATTACTTTCAATCGTCAATCATGCCAACGTAATATGCATGAGATGAAAACATAGTAATAATGCATCAAATAGAACCGTTGTAAATAATTTAGCACTGCCGTTACTTTTAACACTCCACTTGCCAATCTAAAAACAGGAATTGCAATTCTACAGTTAAACAATTACAACAAAATAAACTTTGGTCTCGTGAATAAGCCATATGCGTAATGTCTTTATAAGTCGATCATATTACGGAATGCGACGATTCGACCATAACTATTACTATGGCGAGAGAAAGGGGAAACCAACCAAGGGCATTCGCGTACTTTTCTATATTAGTGGCAAAGCGCTCACCAACAACATGAAAAATCTCAATCCATTATATATCAATGGGAGCCACGGTTAAATTTGCACCAAAGTTGATGAAATTGCAGACGTGCAGAGTCAGACGGTCGAAGAAGTTTATCATGCTCGATTTTACAAGACAGTTACGTGAAACTCGTTAGACGCACATATTTTTCTTAGGCTATGTTAATTCCAGCATGCATACTGTATACTTTAGGTAGCAAATAACGAGGCAAATAATTTGTTTTCTGTTTGGGAAGAAATCATGTGAACCATATAGTTATTATAATAACTATAATAACTCCATGCGTGAATATATACGTTTCAAAGTGGATGCCAAACCAGAAAATATATTACGAGAAGCCTTAGAAAAAATAGCCATCGCAAATTTAAAGTCTGACCCAGAGATTTCTGATTATAATTTTTTTTAAATATATTAAAAATAGTCAACTAGACTAAAGCACCCATAATGCTCAATTCCAAAGTTTGAGATGAATCGGATTTTTGGTTTTGATGCAGTAAACATTTTATGTGTATATAACATTGCCATAAGATTTGTATAACAAAATTTCCGGATCCGGAACTTTTAAACAAAGATGTGATTTTCTATATGAAGGACTTCGATTTGAGCTTAGCTATTTCACACAGTGATTAGTATATGGACAAGCATTATGAACATTCAAAAAAACACAATTTGTTTGAAAATTGAGGGCACCCTCATCAGGAAATCTCTGAGTCAGCCTTTAAGTTGACCGACCAGTATATTTATAACTTTTCAATGTTTAATTAACTGAATCTTCAAATTTAAACCCAAAACAAGTAAATCAAATTGGCATCAATTTTGCTATGATCCGATTCAATTTATAAAATACAAGAAAAAACAGAATAAAAAGCAACAAACACAAAATAAATAAAAACAAACAATTATAGCAATCTGAATATTTTACGTAAAATCGTAAAAATAGAATATTTACTCAAAACTACAGAGCCCAGGAGAGACAAGTGAAAAATCCCGTGAAAAATAAATAAAAAACTCGGACTCCAGAGGGTGCTTTGAGTCAATGCCACCAAGCACCAGTTTTGGGGAAATTTCACCTTAAAAAGGTCGTGTGATCCCACAAAAAGCTCTCTTAAGGCTTGGAATCAAGAGATTTCCTGTATGAGGGCGCCCTTCAATTTTCAAACAAATTGTGTTTTCTGAATGTTCATAATGCTGCCATATACTAATCACTGCGTGAAAAAAGAGCAAGCTCAAAATATAAGTCCTGTCAATATGAGAAAAATCAATTCTTTGTTTAAAAGTTCCGGATCCGGAAATTTTGTTAACACAGATCCTATGGCAATTGTTATATACACATAAGTTTACTGCATCAAAACCAAAAATCGGATTCATCTCAAACTTTGGAAATTGAGCATTCTACGTGACTAGCTTAGTTTTCTAGTTGACTATTTTTAATTAATTATTTAAAACTTATAATCAAAAATCTCTGAGTCAGACTGTAACATAAAAACCGGACTTTTACCAACTCCTTGTAGCACAAAATAAGTAGCAAAATATTAGGTTAATTTTGTCATGATATATGAAATGACTTGTGGTTCTGAAATCTTGAACCAACTTTTATACTTACAGTAGGCCTGTTGTTGCCAATGCATTATGGGATTGGTTCAAAAACACCCTCTACTCGGACTCCAAAGTTCATACTTAAATTTTAAGTATTATACTCAAATGTCACAGAATATATAAAAATATCGCCATACTGTCTCAAAAGTTCTGTTTAAATTCTCAAATGGAGTATTAACTCATCTTGCTATAGGTTGCCCAGTTATTTTCAAAAATTTTCAATTTATTTTAACACTATCTGTAGCATATTTCAGATTCGTCCCGACCAATCTATGCAGCCATTTGTTAACTTTAATTTAGTCAATGGGCATTTTTTCCCAATGTTTTCACTTATTTCATATATGGTCACTTAAAAAAATATCTGATTTAACCCTCGTATACCTGAGCCATTTTTGTAACAAAACTCCGAAGGAGGGTGGTTACCACCCCCCGGTGATTTTCGTTACTGAACACCCGATTCCTGTAAATTTAGTTACCAAAGGATAGTTAGAGTTTCTTCTTCCATTGGTACCAAAATAAGTACTAACATTCACATTATGACGTCCACCATGACGTCAATTTGAGGAAAGTAAGAAAATACGATATAGGTGGTGGGAACCAATTATAGTTGCAATTTAGCGGACTCTCACAACACTTATTATAGCTCTAAAATAGCTGTCATTATATAACAACTAGTCAATTTCCATCAAGTAGAGTCCAAAAAAAAAAACCGCATGAAAAATCTGATTTTCTACCTTTTTGGTGAAAAATGAATTTGTCAATGATGTGTGTGTGTATGGAAATGGACAGTTTGTGACATGCAAAACTTTATTACGTCATTGTGACGTAAGATAGGAATGTTGGTACGCATTTTGGTATCAATGGAAAGAGGAGGACCATAGCTATCTATTGGTACCAAATCAAGTGTCTGTGATTGTTCTGTGTTGTGTTAGGGCATGTTGGTACTTCTCTTCCGCAGGGGGGTTACCATCCCCCCCCTATCCACACTTTGGGATCACCCTATCGTACCTATACCCCGGTGGATGTTTATTTTGGATTAAAAGGAAAGCCCGGAACAGTCACGTGACAATTACATTAAATAATTTGGCACCAAAAAAAAAAGGGGGTTTTAGCAATCCGGGGAAAAAAACCTGAAGGGGGGGTGGTAACCCCCCCCCCCTCGGTAGACGAGGGGTTTAAATTTAACACAAATTAACACAAAATAGTTAAGTCTTTGGAGAGCCCAGGGAATTCCAGTAAACAACAGTTTTGACCAATCCGAAAAGTGCAATTGAAACTTTCGTAATCCATGTTCAGGGGCACTTGGAGTGTCAAAACTGAAATTGAGAGAGAGTTGGAAGGAACGGGGGTTCGCCATGTTCGCTGTTTTCAGAGCTGGAAGATACCCGCACCAACCCAGATAGAGGCACTGTCGCGTTGCACCCCAGTCGAGCACTTGAATTACATTTGGCGAGAAGTAACCACACCCCCCTGGGAAATCTACGGATTTAATGGTCTGAACTCAGATGCCTGCAGATTTTGTGTCATATGAACGTACTGACTCACACGGACAAGCAACAGTAACAAAACATCATCACAAACCAGTGGCTGCGTGGGCCAAGTCTTTGACAATGACATGGCAGCTAACACAGGGATTTCTGTGAGTTATTCTTTAATTCGCGGACTGATTTATTTGTTTTCGAACTGGTAACAAAGTTACATATCTTGTTGGGGATTATATAATACACCTATGAATTTACGGTAAGCTATTTATGGTGCACCTCAACTAATTTTCTCTGTACCGAACGACCAGTCTACGAAGTTACGCACTCAAGTCTGTTATGCACACAGTCATAAGGGATGGATTTATGGTATAACCGTCCCAGTCATCTGTAGATGATTTCAAAGTTTCCGAGGCCTATTTACAAAAACAACAAGAGTCAATGGTGTATTATTTACGACATGATGTGTTAGAAGCATCCCAACAAAGTCTTATTGCCACTGTAATGTGTTATGACGGACACGGGTCAGGTTTGAGATTTTCACTTTCAATTTCAGTCATATATGTCATGATGTCACTCTGTTTTGTTGCAATGATCGAATGAAAATTTCCTTAGCATGTTAGACCTCTACCTATTTAGCCCACGTTTCTTTTCACAATATTTGTGATACAGTTATTTCAAGTTACCCATTTTAATTGATTTTTTTTTTTTATGAATTTGTTGTTCATTTGTCCATCTGTTTGCGATTATTTTTTTTTGTCTTTTCTATTATTCAATTGTTTATTCATTCAAATTATTATCCATTTTACAATCATCTTTTATAGTGTTCTCAATTATCCACTTGGCATGCTTGGTGCATTTACATCCTTTTATATAGCCTAGTTTATTTATTCATTTTTTCCATTAAAATTGTAGTATTTTATGTGGATTGTGAATTTGCATTTGTTTATTTGTATTATTTTGTACATATTTGTACATTCTATTGTTTATTTGTGTATTTGTTTATTGTTGATTGACTTTTTTAAATTTTTATTTCTTGTTTGGAGTATTTTCCGTTATTTTGATTATTCATTTTTTTTTTTTTTTTTTGTTATTTGGTTATTTTCTTGGTTTGGTTGATTATTTTTATTGTATTTGCTTTATGGTTTCATCGTTTCTTACTTTTATTTTCTATCAACCTCCCCCCCCCACCGCAATCCAGGGAGAAATTATGGGGGGAAGTCCCAAACATGCACGTACGTTGACCTGAGGTGCATATACATTCGTGATCCTTGCAAGTTGCAGTGATGCTACAATACTCGATTCCCCGACTCGATTCGCAAAAACACGGCGTTTTAAGCTCTCGTTTCATTGTTTCAAGCGCTTATTGTACATTTGTAAGTCTTTTTTGGTGAAAAAGTACCCTGTCGTCTTGTTTACACTTGAAAAGATCCACTGCCTCAGGAGGACTGCCATCATCAAGATCATGAATGATCGCGACCGGGAGGAAGCTGATCATTACCCAGTGCAGTGTAGAGTAGAGTAGAGTAGATGGTAGTGGTACCATGATTCGGTATCAATCGTGGCATGGCATGGCTTTTTTGTTCCGTTCGTTGTTGATCCTGAGCTCTTGATGAATTATTCGCCGCTAAAAGGACATGACTGAAATGTAAAGTGTTGTCGTCTTTCTTTCATCATTTTAAATCTAAAAGTTGTGTACTAGTATTGTGCAACCGGCCGCGGTACAAGTGGGGTTCAGCCTCACATGCTCAGTAAGAAGGCAAGCTAAGCTTTACGTGGAATGAATTCGATTGTAAAAGGAAATCTTTTATGAACTTGCATAATTATATTCAGGTGTTTGATATACGGAGTGTTGAAATGAAAAGTTGTCGCATTTCTTTTCATTTAGTGTTTTTGCATCGCTTCAAAGTCACTTGTTATTTTGTTTTGATTTGTGGAAATCAATCTTGGCAATGTTTTCGTCAATGTGTATCCATCTTCAGGGCCCCGATAAATTTAATTTACCGGCTACGTCACACGCATGAGTCATTTGAGAAGGCATTGTGCTCTCACAATGACCCGCGATGTCGCGCGCGTATTTTAGTAATACCATTGGATGGATCGCCTATACGCAGGGTATAAGGTGGTTTATATAGTTTTGGTTTTAGACCGAAAACTATTTTATTCATTTGACAAAAAAAAGGTTTGTGTATAAATACACGTGCCTTTCTTATATTGGAAATGAGGCGTTACTTCACATATTGATAGAGCAGGAGAAGAATATTATCGGGGCCTTATTTAAAGTCCTTAGGAGTTCGTTTACCCCACTACAGAAAAGCGCCTCGTAACACCCCATTACTCGGTAGTAGTATGGACCCCCTATCAATGCTAGGTATAGTAGTATTCTCAAATGTGGATAACTTTTTAAATAGGGCCAATTTAAGGTTAAAAGGGATATATAGTTTGCACCAATAATACCTTTGGTTTTGGAGTTATAGGGTATAAAAATATTATTGTAATTGGCACAAAAGGGAATTCAATTTGTAAGTTGAGTCAACATTTTTTTTCTCAAAGTTAATAATGATTATATTTAAAATAATGGCAAATTATCCTGAGGGAAAGCTCCAAACAGCATAGTTTTGATTATGGTAAATGTTTACTTACCGAGGCATAATTGTCCAAAGAATGTCAACGCCAATTGGATAGTTGCCCTATGACCTATTTTGTCGCGTACTTGATTTATAAACTATGGCCATTGTGATGCTTACAAAGCTAGGAACTTCTTTCATTTTACCAAAATGAGGCAACTTCTGAAATTGAAACTGGACCTTTTTACGATTTTAGCCATTAACCTATAACTCAAAAACCAATGGTCATAGATGGTACAAACTGTCCATTTGGGAATCCTTGCGAATAGACGGACAATATGCATATATATACAATTTCAACATGATTGGAGCATTTTAAAAAGTGTGCCCCTGTGTTAAAACATTCGAATTGGTCTCTATTGAAACCAAGCTGACAACACAATTTGAGAGTATAACTAACCTAGGCAATAGAGGGGTCCATACGAATCTACCAAAGGTGTCAAACTTTTCGTAGTTGGGTGGAAAGAGATTGCTTGACCCACCCCACGCGTCTGTGATGAAATTTATAACGGGCCAAATAGGGCTCGATTTTTGCTTGCTTCCCATCAAAGATTGAATAATGTTAGAAGGAAAGATTTCTTTCATTTATTAAGAAAACGTTGACAAGTTGTCCTAAAAGACCTATTTTTCTGAGAGCGTTGATTTAGGCATATGATTATCAAAACAAATCTACGATCCACAAGGTCCCCTTGGTTATTCGAAATCTAGAAGGACGCAGCAATTGTTGTTGCTTAGAGGGTCTTCCCCCAAACGGCGAAAAAGTTCATTTTAGTAGACGGTTTGTTCCATGTATTATAAACGTTTTTGTTCTTTTGTTTATAATGTTTATAACGAGACAATAGTTAAAATAGTTAAAATATGCTTAACAAACACGACAAGAAGACATCACGCCTACCACCCCCTCGAGAAATTTGTGATAAAGCACCCGATGCTTATGATTTGATACCATGGATAGCAGGTCCTCATCTTTCCATTGTACCTACATAAGTTACCAACATACTAGTATGGCGTCACAATGACGTCATCAAGTCCGCGAGTCGGCAAAATTTGCATTTCACAGAAAATAGGGCTAAAATCCTATTTTGCGCTAAAAAAACGTATTTTTTTTTTGAAATATCGGATTTTCATGCGGTTTTCAACTTTAAATGATGGTATTTGGCTAGTTTTACATCAACTTAGAGTTTAAGAGCCATACTGTGCATAATATTTAAAAATGCACCATAAAATATCCTTAGGTGGGCAACCACCCCCACCCTTTGACTTTTACGGCATACCCTAACCCCGGTGAAGGTGCTACCTTCACATTTTTTCGCTAAAAATGCGGAAAATGATTAGAGAACGATTACTAGAGATTTTCATGAAAGTTTTTTGGCATTTTAGCGCACTGCCCAGCTAGCCAAATGACGTTGTGACAACGTTAAAAACGTTTTAAAATTGGTCACGTTGACGTCATTTTAACACGTTAAAAACACGGATGTTTGTAGACAACTTTTTAACGTTTCAAAAACGTTTTATACAGGACGTTATTAAAACGATTTAAGAACGTTATCAAAACGTGCTTAATACGATTTAAAAACGTTTCTAAAACGTTATAAAACTGCAAACTTGATTATGCCTAATTAAAACGCTAATAATTAGAGAAAAAAAGGTCATCGGTACTATACCTGATCTGTATATTGCAAGGAAAATCTACATCAAGCATACTACAAGTTGGTCCTTTGATAGACACAAATCACTCACTTACCTGTACTGGGCATTGACCTGGGACTCTTCGCGTGGAAGACCAAATACGTAACCACTACACCAGCTAGACGACTCAAAATTAAGGGTAATTATATTTATATAGGCTCTAAGTGTATCAGAAGAGTTGTATCTTTTTTTCAAAGTGAGTGACCTATTAAGTGACCCTTTCATTTACCACTGAAATTCGACACCATCTGTGCTGACAGAATTAAACGCACGTTGATAAATAATGCCAAAATAAAGGCAAAAGTAATATAACAAAACATAATAATACTAATAACAATAACAATTAATAACTCTCCTCAGCCGCCCGCTACAACGCAAGTCTTAATGGCGCGGTCTTCACCAACATGACCAAAAAGCGCCTGTGATGGGCGGAGTGTGTTGGCCAATGCGTATACGCGGAGGACTCGACGCAAATGAGGAAAAAGCCCCGCGACCCGAAACAGAAAATAAGGGCAGCGGAAGAATAAGCCAGTGCGCATGCTCCCGTTAGTTTAGAATATGATTTATTCTGTTACATAGAATAAATCGGGGCAATTCTTCCGCTGCCTTTAGACAGATTCAAATAAATAAACTCTGGGAAATACTATACATCTTGAATGTCATAACTTAACTTCTACCGCTGCAAAACCCATTTCTTATTGGCCATGTTTTTAATATAAGAACGTTATGGCCACGTTGTGCGAACGTGTCTGAATATTACGTCGTCAGAACGTCTACAAAACGTTTCCAAAGACCACTTCATCCAGGTAACATATCACGTTTTCAAAACGTTTAAAAAGACGTTCTTAGCACGTAATTATTACGTGGGACGGTTGTTGAACTTCCAAAACGTTGTCAAAACGTGTTCTCAACGTTTTTGACTGGTTTGACCACTTTGTAACGTTTGCAAACGTCGAAAAAACGTTATGTGTTACCTGGGTGGGCGAAGTTCACGGGGGTGGATACCCCCCCCCCCCCCACCCCCCCCCCCCCCCCCCCCCCCCCCCACCCCCCCCCCCCCCCACCCCCCCCCCCACCCCCCCCCCCCCCCCCCCCCCCCCCCCCCCCCCCCTTGGTAAGACGAGGTTAATCCTTCCAGATTGGGATGTTTTATCATCCATATTATATGTGAAATCTCTCGTTGCACCTATAATATTACGATTTAGGATTTTTTTAAACATTGTTTTTTTTTTTCATTCTATTTCCAGAGGTAGGTTTAAGCATAGGACCCAATCAGAGCTGTAGGGGACACAATAACTGCCACGTTGATACACGTGCACACCAGGCGGTGAAGGTCATTAATGTTTCGTTACTGAAGTTGGGATTTAGAGGTTGCGAAATATACGTTAGACCAATGGCGACATATCCGCTTAAAATCAACTCACTTGGCCATATCAATTACGTTTAATCTACCAAACAGACCTCTACACCTTTGGCATATAGCTATCAAAAACGCTATTTGAGCAACTTTTCTCATCCAACAAAAGTTGTGGATGATGAAGAAGAAATTTTGAGAAAAAAGCACTTGAATTGGAATATTTTGGAGTTAGTGTGCAATTTGCTCCGTGCCTTCATCTCTTCTTCAGCAGACCTCAAGTAGTTGTTTGCATGGGAAGAGTAAAAGTAGCTAGTGGATTGGTTTTGTTACAGAGATGGACTAGTATATTTAGATCGTCACCCATGCGAGCCGAGCCGGTAGTGCGAATTATTTGTTATTTGAGCCAGGATGGGCTATGGATTGCAATGATGATTTGATGATCACGTTTGTGCGGATGTAGTGATTGTAACATAGGCTACTTTCTAGTTCAGTAGTACCATATACCATGATACGTGTTTCTTTGTCAAAAAATGTCCTTATGTTCACAATCACTTAATGGGGATACCTACATGAGCGGATCAATGTGCCGCTGGCTTGCATGGTGTATTACATACATAGGAGTATAGTATGTGTTACCCTGCACACTGCAAAGCCCACAGCGTATACTCTGTTCGGTCTTGAGCATTGAGGGTGACGCCATACGTAATGACGTGACATGCATTCTCGCGTTAGCATTTCGATTGTGCTGCCTTTATTCACGTGCCGTGTTGCAATGGAAAGGTTAGCGCGTGCGTTTCTAGGGTCCAAAACCTAACGCGCACAGTGACGTCACCCTCAAACTTGAGATCGAAATATAGGGAATGCGGATAGGAACACGTTTCTATCGCGGTTTCTATGGCATCACACAGTTGTCACGCCTAATAACGCGCGATTCCATTACGCACTGACGCGCACGCACTTACGCGATAAATTTGATTTGTCGCAACAATCAAGCTGTAATGCATGAAAATGTGCCTCGTGCAGACAGTCCAACGCAACGTCAACCAAACATCTGAATCTTGGAAGTACCACATTACATTGGAGAGGATCTGGTGCCCTGTGGAGATAGCCCCAATGAATTGTTTTCGGTCTTACACTTCCTTTGTGAACATGACATATGGTTGTCTTGGAAACAGTGTGTTTCTTCTAAGCCGGTATGACACGAGTTTGACGCAATCGTGACAGGATTGATGCGTGACGCGGGGGTGACGCCTACGATGTGGAGTTAGAACAGCAGGACGCCGTTCCGAGAATCAAATGGCGAGTCCGAGTCACTCATACCTGGACTCATGCTCGGTGGACTCAGGACTCGGGTCCATGGACTCGAAATCAGGGCCCAATGCCATGGACGCGGATTCGCCCGAAGGGACTAAGACCTCGGACTCTGACTCCAACATGAACCCCAGCTGGACTCTGGACATTCAACACAATCTATCTCCCATACCTCGATCTTTCTTAAATACTATAAATATGCTGACAAACGTATCTAAATCAGATTGAAACATGATAATTAAATTAGTCCAAAATGCACCATTCTCCACTAATTTGGGAATGCTCAAAATCAGGAAAACTCAAAGATAAATTGGAACTTAAATAGATGTTGTATGTTTACATACAATCAATGTAACGAAAAAGGATGAAGGCAGGGCGGTTACACACGGCCTAGAGACGTTGCGGAAAAGCGTGTGAAGATCGTCCGCGTGGAGTTTAATAGCTGATGTAGGGCGACACCCACCAATCTAAACGCTCCCATTTGAAATACCACGCTAAATTGACTTGAAATAAGTCAAATTCAAACCCAGCGTAACATCATATTGTGTTGTGAAGAGTCCCTTCTATATCTAAAAAAGATTGAAAATTTTTAAAAATCTGGTAATTTGCTACCGACTACAGGATAGTTAGAATTCGATGCTAAGGCTTGTGAATAGCGCCACCAACTTTCACCCGACACGTAAAACCAATAGCCGGATCGAGACGGAGTCTTCCGAAGGCCTAATTTATGTGTGATTCAAAATTATTCATTTTTCTGATATTCCAAGGTTATAGAACATGTGCCCTATTCATTTAAATTGAACATTTTGAAAATCAAACAATATATACGCACCATGCCACACCAATTGCTTACAATCGATGGTATGTTTTTACCGGAACTACCCACCATTACACAAAATGCGGAGTGATTTAGTGGGTGCTTCCCTTGGGAAAGAGCCACGCGCTCTCTTAAGCAGCTTAATTGATAATGCGCATGGCATAACCATATATAAAAATGGGTGCCGGTCAAAGAAGGGCGGCCAACACTAAATGACCGCCACGGTTGGGGGGGAAATGGTAGGTAGTTCCGGTAAAATAACAAAACATGGATTGAGATTATGTGCATAGTCCTTTGGGGACCGGTTTCCTGTGAGGGTGGTTATATTATAATAAAAAGTGAAAGAGTATAGCTTGACCATCGGTGAGATTATCACAAAATTTTGAAATCTTCGGTGTAGAAACTAGGCCCTAGACTGAGGGCCCTGTCGAAAGCGGCTATGAGCGTACACGTCGGCTCAAAAAAGTGGTGGCGCTTGTTCATATGCCCTGTCTTAAAATATACTAGAATGATATCAAAAAATGAAAATTTATTCGAAAGTTTTAGTTGTGATCTATGGGGAAATGAATTCATTAATTAAGATTCAAAATGGTCACGCGGGGTGCAAATCAGCTCAGCGGGCGCGATGTGGTGTTTTTACGTGTATCCAATGGAGCGATTATTAGTGTGTGCGCCCAGAGTGGTCGCTGTTGACAGAATTGCTGAGATTAATGACTTTCACCGCCTGGTGCACAAATAAATCTTAGCATGGTCAGGCAAGGGACATCCCGTCACTCCTGGTCCCACCAACCCAGCAAACATACCATTTTCCATTACAATTTCAATGTCGGATTAAATATTTTACGAAAAACATTGCTTGATAAGGTTTAGGAAATATTGTCAAAACGTTTTACAATGTTTTCTGTTACGATGTTTAAAAAACGTTTCTGATTAATTTTACTTTCTATCGTAAGCCTTTGTTATAGAGATATATTTTTCAGAACCATTTTACTCTTAGATGCAGTAAAGTTTCAGAGATGTTGCTGAAATGAAATGATTGCTGCTGACATTTTTTTCCTTTGAAATTTTCAAAAATATTTAAAAAATGTATACAAGATTTTGTTTTTTAGGCCGACGAAAAAAGGACAAAAAAACCCTTGTTTTAGGGCGAGCAGATTTAGAGGGGTCGGTCGGTCGGGCGATTTTTTTTTTCTTCTTTCTTTTCTGGAGCTCAAAATTGGCCTAAAATAGCCCCAAAATCGAAAAAATCAGACACAATGGCACAAATTTGTAAAAACAAATTTTCTGTGAAAAAAAAATTTGCCAAAATTCTTAAATGTCGGCTAAAAAAGGCTGATTTTACATGATTTTTGGAAAAAACTAAAAAAAAAAAAAACATATCTGCAAAACTGAATAATCAGGGTCGGTTCGGGCCCGTAATTTAAAACAGGGGTTTTATTTTCGTTCGCATGGAGCTTATGTTGATGAAAACATTTTTGGAATGTACAAAATACACTTTGCTCTGTCTACAAAAACATTGGAACCGTTAACAGTGATATCCATATGCAATGTTTTACAATACTTTAGTGATATTTTTACATAATGTTTTCCAAAAAATGTTGCAGTGTTATTTAAAATGTGCCGTTGAAATTGTTTTGGACCACATTGTACGCAAATATTGCAACAATTGTTCCTTTATTGCATTTTGCAAATATTAAATAAGAATGGATGATTGTGATATGGCGTTTAAATGTTATCAAATAGGATGTCAGTTTTTGAACATTAATAGCAAAATATCGACACACAATATTAGTATGTTAGCTTGGTGACTATGTGCAAACTGTTTAGGGATATTATCAGTAAGTAAAACACATAACATTTCAAAAACTTATATAAAACATTTAAGAAAGGTTTACTCATTTAATAAATGTTAATGGATGGAATGTTCTGCAAAAGTTCACTAAACCAATTTTATACGATATTTGCCAAATGCTGGGTGTGAAATGGTTTGTAAAATACGAATTCCAGAAATTACTGTTTGGAAATAATAATAAATATAACAAAGCATGTGCCCTATGTGAAAAGGTTGTCTTAAATAGTTTTCATGGTATTAGCCAAAATTAAAATCTATGTTTAGGTTATGTCTGTTAGACAAACATACTAAAAATAACAGCAACAAAAACAACAATAAAATTGTGGTTATACACACCAAAAACTATATTATGAAGTGTTATTAACAAAAACAAAAACACAAAACAGAAATAACAAAAATAGGTGTCTTATATTTTAGCTGTGGCTATTGGATACTTGCTCCAATACTCACCAAAAGGACAAGTTCTCCTAGAAATAACTGTGTTTTAACATTCTTGGAAGCATAATCCACTAGCATTCCTACGTAACAACAGCGAAGAAGAATGTATAATTTTTCTCACGAAATTACTTCATTTTAATTGAATTACTTTCATGAATAATGTTTGATAAATTTGTTTTCAAATATTCATGGTATAACTCGTGAAAAGAAGTTTTGGCAAAAAATGTGTTTTCATAACCAAGTCCCACCATAAATTTTGATGTTTTTTAGACATTGTTACAAACATTTTCGATAAACATTTTTTTTTCGAAATATTTTTAGAACATTCACAAACATGTTTGCGTTTGTTGGGACTTGTCAGATACTAATAGCAGAAACGGCCCTTGGAAATGTTCTACAACTGTCTTGTTAACGTATAGTCACGGAGCAACCTGCTAAGAAATTTTGTCATGTTAATGTGACTCACATCAATCTTTTGGATTGTTCTCGAGTGTACTGACAACAGAAAAAGAAATGGTTCTTTCCAAGCAAATATCTGGTGGCCCCAAAAACAGAAAAAAGAATCTGTTCACACGGTCCCGTACAAACTATGATTTCGTGATTTGGAATTTAAAGATCCTGTATGGCCGTGTAAAACTAGCGTTTTTTAAAAGAGCAATAATTGTACCATTTTGAGTGAAACTGCATAAATGGTCCATAAAAAAAGAGCCAACTCGCCCGACCGATCGACCCTTCTTAAAATCTTCGTCGCCCATAGATTACCACCCGGCAACGAAAAAAGAAATAATATTAGCAATTAAAAAAGAAACAGTCTATACGTTGTGAATTTCTAAAAGCGAAATACGAATAACGTAGGCCATCTCTTGGCGTTCAATACGATGATGAACGATGACAATGAAGACGATTTTACTTTTATGGAATTTCGCCCAAACGTTCACTGAAGCCAACTGTCCACTTATTATTTTCGTAGACATAGGCCACGCGACGCCGCACGGTGCAAATGGTATTAATATTTTATTATCAATCTCAAACAATTATGACCCAAATAATTTGAGTTCCCCCCTTTCAAACAAACCCCCTGAAATACACAATTCTGCATAATGACCTGGGACTATGCAGTAGCGTTTTCTAACTTGGCATTTTTCTTAGAACATGTTTACATGCACCATACATGCATAAAACCATCGAAAATGCCCTGGCACAAATACATCACTATTAGAAATTCTCTGTAAAGGCGCCGTTTCATTCAATAATTCCTGCAGGTCGGTCAGCTACAAAGTGACTGTTTGTTATTTTCCAAACCTTGCGTATACCCCCATTGAGCTTATACAAACTGGGGACACAAGGTCAGTTTGTTGGAATTCGGGTGCCAAGTTGCCTGCCTGCGCCAGCTGCTACTTCTAATTGGTCCTAATTGTTGCGGTAATTGACGAGTTGATTAGGCTGGAGGTACGTCGGTGTTTAAAATAGAGCCAAATAGCTTTGGAATGTACTTCATATTGGACACGGTCCTGACTGGAGGCAAAAAATTCACCCTTAAATGTATGATCACATGTACGTATTATCATAATGACTTATGTTCGTGTCCAAACCATCTGATCGGGAAGACTGTTGTAATTTTCTGTTTCATTACAAACGCAATTGCCAATTTCTCCTACTGGTTGATCGTAAGGATCAGGAAAATAACAAAAAAAAATAAGTTAGGCCAACGGTTCTGGTGATATGAAATCATTTCTTTGGAGGTCAGTGTTTGGAGCGAGCTGATGGGAGGCTGTCGATCACGGGAAATGGGTCCCGTTTTTAACAATAAAGAGTTTGGTACATTTTAACAACACAATGAATTACCCGAGTTTTTCCTAATCGATCAGGCCCATTGTTACAAATTATGCGTATTTGATTGGTGTTCGAGCACTGCGTATGCGATACGCATAGGCTGTAATCGTACTAATATTTTTAGGCTGTTTAGAGAATATTTATGATTCCCTTTCTTAAATATTAATTCTCTTTATTCTCTTTCGTAAACATATTATAATCAAATATGATGTTTAACTATTTTATCATCATTATAGGGTTTTTAAAATGGTGAAAGAGACTGCCGTTCTCACCAAAAAGTCAAAGAAAAAACCCGTGAACGCAACAACATAAGCAATGTAAACAGCGGCACGCGGAGAAGTAACGCTGCAAACAGATAGCGTATATGAAACTAAAAAGAACTCAAGGAACTTCACACCCGGCTAAGAAATAGAAAAAGTGAATCGCAGTTTCATCGAACATCACCTGCAATTCCTTGGTGCGAGGTAATGGTGAAAGCAATATGTTTTAGACTATGACTGGGATTCAAAAAAAGGGTTATTTCCTTGTTGTTGAAAGCATCCCTTCAGTTTTATTTCAATCGTACTCCAAGAAATTTCCAATATTATTATTTGACCTAAGTTCATCAACTATACATCGGCCCAAAGTAAGAGTAGCGAGGTTACTCATTACATTAGCAAAATCTACATCTCGAACAAAGTAAGGCGCTTGGACGGAAAAATTGCAAATGATTTTCATAGCAATAACCTAGGATATCAACGCAGAAGGTGAGCAGCTGTGAGGGTTGAAAAGACAACATTACAGAGTAAAAAAAAACCAACAAACAAAAAACGATAATAGATTATTACTTTCCAGCAGCTTCTACTTATTTCTGTAGGATGCTCTCAAGTTAAACTAAACTCATGTTACCGACATGTGAACATGTGTGCTATCATGGCACCGTGCTTTCATACATGCGAAGTTCTCGTTAGCAGTGACCAATCGGTCACCGCAGGTAACGATTCCGTCAATTCATTGGCTATTAAGTCTGTCAATCATACATGTAAACATCATTTTGGTGGCCCGGGCCTTGATACAAGCAGGACTGCATCGCTATCAATGTCATAAAAGCACGGTTACGACTTTCACGGGATTTCAGTGTTGATTAAGAAATCTGTCCTCAAAAAATTTCACGGATTTTTTCACTGCGATGTAGTCAGCCCTCTAAATTTCAATGTTATTTTCAGTGCGATCAAATCATATCTGCAATTTCACGAACTTTTCAGTCCTGTTTTAAAATTTAAAATGCAAAAGTTCTTGTTATAATTGAGCAGCTAACAAGACACTTTTCAGCGTGATTTTCAGTGATTTTTTCAGTGTGTTCTTTTCAGGCTTTTTCGCACCCCGCTAAAAAGTTCACGGTGATTTCACGAATTTTATTCATAAGTGGAATGGAGTTAAACGATATTCAATCACTGCCCGGTATGCGGTGTAGAAAAACACTTAGATTCCTTTCATCTGGGAGTGCAGACCATTGTTATATTGTCGCGCAGCTGAATAGAGTTCAGCTGTTCCCGTCTCCAATTTAAGATGAGTGACTTTTCAGGACAAAATACTTAGCCTCATTCACCCCGGAGATAAAAGTAATCATAAAAAATGAAAAAACATAGAAAAAATAAACAAAAAAAAAAAAAAATAGAAATAAAATAATTAATGGGTGTCTATAGTGCACTGTTCAATTAACTTTGGAATATTTTATTACTTAAAAGAAGAAACATGAACAAACATCATACCACGAGAGGTTTGCTGGGCAAGCTTTGACCTAACACTTTGTGTGAACCAAAATCCGTAAACTTATGTAACGTTCTTCTATTAATTACCGCGTTTTCAAGAAGAAAAAAGTTAGTGTCAACGACCTATATTATAAGTACAATGGTATTTGTCACTCAACCCGAATCATGGAGTGGTAAAAAACTGGCTATAAACAATGGCCCACAATACCGGGCCCATTGTCATATCTTTAGCTCATGGTTGCTTGAAGTCTATACATATCCATTCGTCTCTGATATTGGGAACAATAAATTGAACGGTGACATTTTATTTATTTTTAAGAAATGTGCCAGTTTTATGTGCGGGCCAGACAGTTATGTGAGGTAATAAGTTATTAGAATTTACACTTTGTTTTCCCTTTTAGCCCTCGATGGGGACAACATGAATTTTGTTATACAGTGGTTTATGTGGTCCACGCCCATAGTATATATATATATGATATATATAATATTGTATTATATATATATATATAGATATATATATATATATCTATATGATATAGATAAATAGATATTATATATCTATGATACACAATTGTGTTTTTAAATATTTAAAACTGCATGAACCAATTTTAGCTTGAAATAGAACAATCAGGTTGTGTGGTAATATGCTTGAGCGATATGAACAAACTACAATAATCTACCCTTAAGAGACAAAATCAGAGAACTCTTTGTTTTGCCATTTCTCTCGGGAAATCACACTATAGGTAAAACACCACCGTAATAGTCATTTAAGTATTGTGGTAGATAATTGGCAGATCAGCTTCTAAGCAAAATGTCACCTTATGAATCAAGAGTGGTTGACAAGCTGACAATAACACTTGAAATAAAACAATGTGGAATGCCTGTCCTGAGCAGATACGTTAATCTAAATGATCGTGTTTTCGGGGGGGGGGACCCAAGCGAATCTGGGGAGCTGTTATGTTATGAGGAATATTACAAGTATGATAAGCTTGTACTTGTAAGGCGTGTCTTTGAGCATGTCTTTGTGTGTGTGTATGTAGTAAAGCAATGCAGTGTGTTCCACAAGTATCGTATTCCAGTATAGAAGTATTGACTGCTCATAAAGGAATGTAGGCAACAAAAAAGAAAAACAAAACACACACACACAAAACAATCATCACGGGTGACTTCTATTTGACCGGACCTTATGTTCCCTTCGAGAAAAAGGGCCTAAACCCACGATATTTGTCCATTGACGAATAAAAAGCAATCAGCATTGGTTTCAAATAACATATTCGTACAAAATATGCTGTCATTTCTAAATTACATTGAATCAGTTGCTTCCTCTTCCGCAAATTCCTGGTATTGTTTCAGGCGATTGGCAGTATTTTGTTTAGATTTGTTAATTGGAACACACATAGTAAGTGCTGCAATGCATTTGCTCCAGCCCAAAACATCCTCAAATTGATAAAAAACAATCAGAACAATAATTAGCAGCGGCGTGATAACATTCACAAGCAGACGAACAAACAGGTCAGATCCACGAGGCAAGTGGGATGCAAAGACACCATGCAGGGACAAAATTATCATAAAACGGGACCCTCTCTTGTTACATTTGTTACTGTAAAAATATGGGAGAAACTACCCATGAATAATTTTTATGATGGAGTATCACCAATCAAATACACTGATATTTTATTGTTGACATTTTTAGACGGTTAGAGTGTGTTTTCATCGTTTTTCACTGTGTTTTCATCGTCTAGTGTAAGTTGGTCAGATATGCTTATGTTCTATGCATCTCTGTGCGTAGACATTTGCTCAGAACTCACTAACAACTATGATACCAATTGTCCAAGCTGCGTGTTAAATAGCGTTTCATAAGTTGCCTACAGAACTGGGCCTTACCAAAGTGGAAACCGGCTTCAATGCTGAGTTGTCAATCAAACTCGCTCCCTTGCACCACGACTTCCCAGGTTCTATATCGCCCGATGTTGCTGGAAACTGTTTTACGCATATTTTAAAAGGCAGTTTTTCATTAACATTCCTGAATTTCAATGGTATGACAAATTCTCATTTGAAACACAATTTTGAAAGACGTCCACCCAAAAACTCTTAATGAAGTAAAAAGACTTAAGAAGAAACGCGCAAAAACCATTTGGTAAAAAGGCTTCTATTGAGGACCGGCGACTTTCCTACGATGGCCCTTCACCCCTATAATAGACTAAGAAGAGATCATATGTAACGAAAAAGCGCAGAAGTAACACTTAGGGAGGAAAAACATTTTAATTTCTAAACTTTCGTACGAAACCTTGTCAACGGTTCACTTATGGAGAAAAACATGTTCCACCATTCAAAGTTTTTGGCTGACTCATTTTTCTGTGAAGATACCAATCTCAATCTTCTCTCAATCCCGACAATTTAAAATGGATGCCAACTGTTTTGTTAAACCGGATAACATTCATCTTTTATTCCAAAACCAATCCGACCATCGGATATTAAGAAAGTTTTAGGCCGTAAGAGTTCAAAGTCCGCACCCGGACTGCGGGGGGGGTATCTGTTACGGTCTGTTAACAAAAAAAACACTGTGACGTCGTAATCATCATTTA